>VCJN01000261.1:0-146829 GCA_006384855.1 Tetraselmis striata | reverse complement strand
ACACGCATTAATTAATAGTCGCTACGAGGACTTATTTAATTTTTCCTATCCTGGAAGCGAACAACAACTCTAGATCTGTACAACTCGGGATTAGATAATTCTGGAAGAAATCCCCACAAAAACTTCCACTTCATAAACGATAAGAAATTGGGCATTTGAGGGACGCCCATCAATGCATCATCTGGAGTTCTCTTTCAACCCTCTGGTCATTATAGACAGGTAAACTGACAAAGGACGCCTTAAATCACACCATAGGGTGTTTAACTGTACTAACGCTGGCTAGCACCCGGTCATGTGATATCGTGTTGATTGCACTCGTACACTTATCAGTCATACTTGGCAGATGCCTACCCTGCGTTCTGACAGGCGCTCTGGGAAGCCCCTAGACCATGGCCTACGACTACCAGCTCCCCTCCCTGGCCATCACTGCCCGCGGAGCGAAGGTCTGGGAACCTTCATGGGTCACTACCTGTCATGCAGGCGTGGATGGCACTGGCATGCTGTCTGCGCACTAGGAATGATACATTTATTCCCGTGAGGCGTACTGTGCGGCCATGCTTACAACTAGCAGCCATTCTGCACGGCAGCCAAACTTAGCGCGAAGCAGGTGCAGGAAGGTGTTGCCACCAATGCGGCCAGCCTGCTTGTCAGGTGTGGGGCACTGGAGGCGCCGCACTGCTCCTGTGCGGCATGACGACTAGTCAGCTGCTAACACTGACAATAACTAACTGCTGGCTGGCTTTCCAAATAGTAGAGCACCTCGTCAGTCTGACAGCCCCTGCTTTGCTGTAAAGAGCACATGCATTGGCGCAACATGGCTGACCTTCGTGGAGATGAGGGGTCATTGCCAAGTGGTGTCTCTTCATGGACCACCGCTTCATCCACCACGCTACAGCTTGTGGATGTGGCAGCGGGTGGAGCAGGCAGCTGTGAGACCAAGCAAGGGAATCATTCCTGCAGTTCACTTGCTGGCAAGGCGATCATCCAGCTGCGCAAGCTCCTCCGTGTCTGCCACCAACACGCGCGGGTCCCGGATGATGATGCCGACGACGTTCTCCTGAGTCATCAGGCGCAACTCCACAATGCGGCGCGCCATTTCTGTGGGCGACATCGCCAGCACGCGGGGCTCCTTGATGGGCACCCGCATGATGGACTCCAGCATGAGGGGCGTCATCGCCTCGTCGGACACCAGGAGCCTCCGCAAAGCCAGCAGCCGCTCCTCCATCAGCGCCGGTACGCGGTACACGTAGTTTTTCCCCCCGCTGGCCCGCGTAGGCGCACCATTGATCATGGCGCGGCAGTACTTGTTGCCGCCCCATTCTCGCCAGAACCGCCAGACAAGAAGCTCATCCATCCCCATATCCGCGTCCATCCCACCCAGCCGGTTGTCCGACCACTGCGCATTTCCCTGTGCACCCCTCGGCGAGGAGCTGCGGACCGCAAGCAGCCGCCCTCTGGCGACCTGCCCGCCAGCCAACTCCCCCGTCTTGCCTCGCGCGAGCGTACTCGTGATCTGCGGGCTGCCGCTGCGTGGCTGCAGCCGCGCTGCTGGGAGTGCCGGCAGCCCGCCCGGTAGCCGCGACGCCCGCGCCGCCGTCACGTCGCCGGGCATACCTGCCCGCGTTTTGACAGTAGGAAGCCTGCAGGCGCACGATCGGCTCATCCTGGCAACAAATCTGAGACGAAAGGGGAACAGGGGTTCAGGAAGGGCGCTGCAAAGGCCAAAGGCCGTTTCCGCTCGAAGATTGCTGCCAGCCAGCCAGTTAGGTTGGGTGGACAAGCACGGCCGTCGACCACAAAATGCTGCGCCTGCTGCTAGCGTGCTGCTGCTGCGCTAGCGACTACTGCTGTGCTGCTGCTAAGGATTATAGCGGGACGAATTCGCGCTCGGTCCTGCCCCCCCCCCCCCCCCCCCCCGCCCTTCGACCCCGCCCTCCTGCCTGCCGACCGTACAGGTAGTACCGTACTTGCCTTCGCCCGACTCTACCCCGTGTTCCCTAAACCCTCAACCAACCAAACCCATCGCATCAGCACTGAATTCGCGCGCGCGATCGTCGTTACATGGCCGCTATTGGGCGCGCGCAAACAAAGATTATCGCGAGCACGCAAAAGATAATCGCGCAAGATGACAGGAAAATGTGCGAAATATATAATGATTGATATGGCAGCATCGAGATAAGCGCGCGCCTGATGACGGGGACGCGAGGCTCCGTCCGCCATTGTTGGCTGCGGGGAGCATGCCAAACTTCCTCGGACGAAGCTTCCCCCAGAGAAAGAAGCTCGCCCCGTAAGGACAAGGAATCCACTGTTGCGCGTTGTTCACCGCCGTCGCCGCCCCCACATCAAGGATTCTCTATGCGCTTTTGCGTGCCCCCCACTATTGGTCCGTGACAGACGAGAAGCGGTGCTAGGCGGCGGTCACGGAGCTGCCCTGGATGGGCCCGCCGGTCGCAAACAGCCTGAGCTCCGCGCTGGCAACCGGCGCCACTATCGCCGCTGTTGCGGCGCCTCTGCGCTGCTCCCGGCGCGCTCTGCTTCCCAGCGGCGCGGCTGCCGGCGTCCGTGCTCGCGCAAGGCAGGCTGTACGAGCCACCGCTGCCTACCCAGAGGAGCCGGCTCAGATGCACGAGTCGGCGCCCGGCGGCTACGCCTTCGTCACGCAGGAGGCAGAGCAGGCGGAGGGGCTGGCGGCCGCTGTCTGCAGCGTGGACTGCTCCCACCCCACCGCGATGACGCTGACGCACCACAAGGGAAACAACAATCCGCCGGGGCTGAAGGCCTCCGATAGCAGCACAGGTGACAGCTGGCTTGCCTAACCCATCCGGGTACTGGCACGGACAGCTGCGCAATGCAGTCTGCTCGATCCCATATCTTGCGCCCTCGCCCTCACCCCCGCCCTTGGCCCTTACCCCCTCCCATTCCTCCCCCTGATCCCTGTTGCGCCGGCAGGCCTTGTTCTGAACGCGTTGCGTTCAGCAGCTGATCATCCGGCACAGCAGTGGCTGCGCCAGCCCTTTGTGTCCACCAACCACTTCGACATCGACGCGCTGACATCCGTGTGGGCGTACCTCAACCGAGATATGGCGCTACAGTTTGAGGATGGTGCGTGTCTGCGTCGGAGGGATGCCTAGGAGGAGACGAGTGGGCGAGGATAAGGGGGGGGGCAGTCCTGGGTGCGCCTGACAGCGTGGTGGCATGCTCATGCACGATGCAGTGCTGAAGCTGGTGGGGCACCTTGGCGACTTTCGAGAAGCGCCACTGGGGGAGATCAGCGCGGGCAACGCGGAAGTGGACGCGGCGCTGAAGCTGTGCTGCTGGCTTAACACCCTGGAGCGACAGCGCTTCTCCAAGCCCTGGGAGGTGAAGGACTCGGAGGACAAGTTCGAGTGGTGCGGTGCTGGGGCACCGGCTGTGCCCCTCGTCCAATTGGCATTGGCATGTCATCATCACAAAGGTGTAGGTGTCTGAGGGTTAGCCATGCTTGGCGCGCAGGTTCCTGCCTCGCTTTCAGGATGCGCTGGCGGATCCCGATTCAGGTGCAGAGCCGCTGAGGACATTGAGCGTATGAATGTCTGAAATGGCCGGGAAGGGTGGGGGAGTCTCCTCAAACTGTGCCACGCTGGCACAGTTTGAGGCACGTCTTCTTGGCCGCATGTGGCGCGGCGTGGAGTGCTTACCACCCCCTGCCCCCCTTTCCGCCCTTCATGCGGCAGTGCGGCACGACTGGGAGGCGGAGTACTCGCAGGTCATGCAGGGTTTCCATTCCCTGGAGGACCGCGTGCAGGTGCACACTGACCTGGGGCTGGCTATAGCGCGGCCAGAGGCGCCGCTGCACTATTACGCCCTGTTCAGCCGCAGCATCGGGCAGGACGTGCTGGTCACGATGTACCCGGGCAACAGGTATGAGGTGGAGGCCAAGTACACGCAGTACGTGGAGTTCCACAGCCGGGGGGTGTGGCCGCGCCTCGACTTTGCGCCGCTGGTGAAGGTGCGCCCCCTCGGGGTGCAGCTTTGTATTGGGTGCACACCCCCCCCCCCCCCCCCCCCGCCCCCCCACCCACCTTCTCCCTGCGTCCAGCGGGTTTGAGGTGGCACCCTGCCTTGTCCTGAACCCTCAGGTGCTAAACAAGCTGGAGGCGGCGGCGGGGACGGACCTGGAGAAGCTCGCCTGGAATGGCGACCGCCTGGTGTACGGCGGACCCCTGCTGAGGCTGGACAGGTGAGCCCGCGGCACGCATCACCTCACACCCATTCACAACTCCATGTGTGTAGCTGAACAATTAGCTGACTTTAGGCGCAGGGGTAGTTGCGATTTACCAGTTGCCGGGACCAGTATACCGATGCTGGTGGCGGTCACCAAGGAGGGTGCAGAACATTAGATGAGATGCGCTCTGAACACCCAACACAGCTGAATAATTCAGGATTGGTACCTAATTTCCCAATGTCAATGTCAGCTGAGGGCCCTCCCCGATACTGCGCAAGATTGCCAGATAGCACCGCCATATACTCGATGCACATACTACAAACTGGTGCCAGATCGGCTGTCCTCCCACTTTATTCGCCTGCCCTTATTCGTCCGCGTTGGCATGTGTCTGTGGGTGGGGGTATCTCATTGTGTTTAGGAACCCTGTGCTTGCGGTACTCAATGAACGCAGAGAAGATCATTTGTTTTGTCAGCATGAGCTCGTGGTACCTCGCACGGTTACAAGCTGTGCCCAGATCTGGAGTGTCAGAGATCTGGGAGAGCCTATGCTGCGAAGTTCTAGAACACGTGTGCAGGCATTTACCCGCTGCCCCATGAAGACACACAGTGCCTGCTCGTCCCGTCCACGCGCATGCTGCCCTCCCCCTTCTCCCTCTCATCGTCCTCTTGCGCGCCTGCAGCCCTAAGGATGGTAACTGTTTGATGCGCAGGCCTGGCGAGAAGCTGAGCACCGTGCAGAAGTACGGCCACCCCACGGAGCGCCCTATCTACGCCTCCGCCATCCTGCCTGAGCGGTTTGAAGCCGTGGTGATCTCCTTCTACGCGCAAGGCCTGGCCGGCAGCGCCCCGCGGGCCGGTGGCTGGAGCTGGGAGGAACTGAAGCACTTGAACCGTGCGCTGGATTGGGAGCCGTGGGCGGCGGGCGTGCTGGCGGAGGGGTGAGTGGAAAGGCCGCCCCAAGGGGTGACGGGGAATACACACAAGGTGACAATACGTCAGGAAAGAGTTGGCGTAGGTGCCTCTCGGGCCCTTTGTATACTTGAGTCAGGGCCTGCAGTCGTAGTGCCTACGCGAGAACGTTTTAAACAATGTCGACGCCACCAAGTGAGGGCGCGTTATTCCGCAAAAGTGGGTCCGGAAGGGGGGGGGGGGGGGGGGGTAGGCTGCCAATTATCATACCGGAACCTGCCACGTTACGGCTGCTGGTGCTGCTGGCAATGACTCAGAATCTACAAATCTGGGTGGCACACCCAAGGGTTACATCCTGGCGATGAGGTCCGGGCTGAACAGCCCCAGCACGTGCGCGGCGCTCACACGCTCGCAGCCCTCCAGGCCCAGCATCCGTAGATGGGCCAGGCCAGCGAGGTGAGACATCCCTGCGTCTGTCACCTGCTCGCAGCCGCTGAGCTCCAGCGCAACCAGCGCGCACAGCCTGCCGCCAAGGGACGCAAGGCCCTCGTCCGTGAGTCGTTTGCAGTTGGGGACGGCCAGACTGCGCAAGCTGGGCGGCAGTGCGGTCACCGCTGCGTCAATGACGCCGCCGCAGCCGCCCAGTGCCAGCACCTCCAGCCCAGAGCACGCTGCGAGGGCGGCCAGGCCGGCTGCCCCAATCTCGGGGCAGCCGGTGAGGTTCAGGCGGCGCAGCGAGGCGCCCAGGCGCGGCGCCAAGTCCGCTAGGCCAGCGCTGGACACATAGCGGCAGCGCTCGAGGGTGAGGCTCGCCAGCGGCAGCGCGCCCAAGTGCGCCAGCCCGGCGTCCGAGATGTTGCGGTCCTCGGTGAGGTCTAGCTCGGTGAGGGCGCTCAGGCCTGACAGGGCCTCAAGGCCGGGGTCGGAGATGCCCCAGCCGTAGGTCAGCCGCAGGCTGGTCAGGCTAGGCAGCGCGGCGGTGGCGACGCAGCCTGCCTTGGTCAGCTTGTAGGCGGCGGCCAGGTTGAGGCCCGGGCAGCCACCAACGGCGAGAGAGGCCATGCGGCGCAGGGGGGCCAGCGCCATCACTCCCGCGTCGCCGATGTTGGAGCAGCCGTGCAGGTCTAGCGCGGTCAGGCAGCTTGCGCCAGTGAGGTGCGTGAGACCACCGGCGGTGAGCTGGTCGCAGAAGGAGAGGTTCAGAGACTCCAGGGCCGTCAGCGCGCCAAGTGCAGGCAGCGCGTCGTCTGTGAGCTGCCACACCCGGGAGAGATCGAGGCGCTGCATGCTGCTGGCGAGGCGGCCCAGCGCGGCAACGCCAGCGTCTGTGAGCTGCGAGCACCCCTCCAGGCTCAGACTTTGCAGCCGGGGCGGGAGGCTCGCCATCACTTCGTCACTCAGCGAGGAGCACTTGGCAAGGGACAGCGACGTGAGGGGTAGCTGCATGACTTCGTCCAATGTGTCTCTCCCCAGTAGCGACATATCTGCAAGGCGGTGGGGGCTGGGTTATTCCTTTGTTTGCGCTCCCTGACACAAGCGTCTCCCGCGGACGCGAAGCCGACAGAGCAGGGGCAGGTCCTGGGGAAACGAAGGGACCAAGGGGCGGGGCATACCGTCGAGGTTCAGTGAGGTCAGCGCCGGCATGCGGCACAGGCCAGCACGCAGGCCGGGGCCACTCAGCAGCCAGCAGCCCGACAGATCGAGGTGCCTCAGCGCTGTCAGCCCTGCCAGGCCAACACCCAGGGACAGATCGTCCAGCTGGCTCATGCCTGCCAGTGACAGCGACGTCAATTGTGACAGCCCGCGCAGCGCCATTGCGGCCCCGTTCTCAAAGAAGCAGGCGCGCCCTAGGTCCAGCTGCCGCAGAGCGGGCAGGCTCCACAGTGCCGCCAGGCCATCAGCCGTGACCTGATGCTTCCGGGCAGGCTGTCCGTCACGAAGCGGATCTATGAAAGCGTGCACGCCATGCCGGGCCACGGCCAGATATTCCAAGCGTTGCAGCTGCTGCAGCGCTGCCAAACCTGGGCGGTGTGGACAGGAAGTTTGGATGCAGGGGGGTGTCAACAGGTTTATCACATCCATTGTGGGCATTCATTTTTATCCTTCTGGGACCATCACCTAAACTGGCAGCTCTTCACACGGTGCCGGGGGGCCGATTGTGGGTCTCAATAAGCCACTTCAGCTCTGTAGCGGCCACTTTTACGAGTATGCGCTCCTAATTATACACGTAACGGTGGGAGCGCGAAGAAAGCCAGGAACGAACCCGCCTCTGAAGGTCGTGACTGCTTTTCGCATCATCTAACTGGAGCTGTGCCCTGGCTGACGGGACTTCCACCACACAGCAACCGACTGCCGGCACTCAATACGCTGCTATACTTTCCTATATTATTTGATATTCGCTGTGGCGCTTTGGTGTATGTGAAAAAACGTCATGACATAGTCGTGGCGTTGCATGACACCCGTTCTCGCCACGACTCGTTGACCTCAATTGCCTCTCTACAACTGTGCACAGATGTCCCATGCACCCTCGACCCCTCCCTGAAGGTTAGTCTGCCGCTTTTCAGTAAAAAACACATGGCAGCACACGGGCGGCACCACATGAAAGCTACGCTCCTGTCAATTTGGAGTATCACTATTTTTGACGGTGATCGTGCACGCACCATCGTCCCGCCACCGCGGTTGGAGGCACCGTCAGAGCCACCAACCGGCTGAGCAAAGCGAGAGAGCTCAGCTCCACCGGCGCCTGCACGTCCCTGATGTCGAGCGTAGTCAAAGCTGGAAATTTTTCTGGTATATTTGCCCCCGGTGCGTGCTTGGCCACTAGCTGCTCTAGTAGGCCCGACACTTGAGCACACCACCTGCGTCATGTAGCGCGCACTGCGGCGGTCCATCGTGGGCCGCCACATGCCGATCCGGTCGACAGCAGTCGCGCCGCTATCTCGTCAGGAAGCGCCGCCCAGCACCCGGAGGGCGAAGGAATCTCGACGTCCTTTAATATGGATTCGGATGCTGGGCGCGAGCCAGTGTTCCCTGCTGCTGCCATGTGGGCGACCTGCAACTTTGCCGCTCGCACAGGGATAAAACGTACGCTGGACGACGCCACGTAGGCCGGCGACCTAGGGTGAAGGGCGTGCTGTGCCTCAAGACGACAATCTCGCTGGAAGTCGCATCATGTACAGCAGCCCATACTAAAATTGCATCATTAGCGACTATATAATCGTCGGCTCGATATCGTCGTGCTGCTTGTGACGCGGTCTGCCGCGCCAAGCGCCGTGAGATCGGGCGCAGACAATCAGTGAGTGGCCATGGTGAGCCCCGGCGCGCCGACAGCTGTGACTCTGCTGTGAGGGCCGACGATTATGGGTTTAGTTACACCGGGTGACGGGGTAGAGTCAGGGCAAAGTACTGATGTGAATTACAAAACGGGCAGTAACAAATCCACCTACTACAAAAAGTAGTACTAGAAAATCAACACAGCAAGCCGCCTAAAAGCGGCCCGCATCCCTCATGAGGCGGGATGGATGAGTGATGCGTACACGGTTCAGAGTCCGGGCCACGCGTGCACGTGTGTGTGTGTGGGTGATCCTCGGATGTGCTGTGCAGCTTCAGCAATGGGATGGCAGACGAAGCTGCGCCGTCTAATGAGGCAGCGAGCGCGCTCTCGAGCGGCCACCAAGCTCCCGTGTAAATCTCTTGCGAGCAAGGCCTTCAGGTGAGCCCGGGTGGTGCACCGAGTGCCCCGCGATGAGAGGGCACCCCGATCCGCAGCCAAGCATGCGATACCTCACTCACTGTGCCGAAGAGCATGCCCATGTACTCCGACATATCAGGGGTGTCTCGAAGAGGACCCTTCTGTCCAGGCTCCGTGTTGTGCCACGCCGCATCCCGCGCAGCCAACCCCCGTTGTATGTCGCCCAACAGGGAGTGCTCAAACCGATCCACAGGCCGTGCCCGGGGCACTTGCAATGTACTTGACCCCGTACCGCATAGTCTTGAACTCCAGCGGCGTGGACTTCAAGTTCCGGGGATCATAGGCTCCCGGTCACGACGTTGAACGCCGGAAGGGAGAGCTCTGCGTTCGCACTACGTCCTTGAGTTCATCCCTGGGTACGGTGTTGCCGAGAGGCACTGCTGCCTGCTTGAACAAGTCATCCACCTCCCGCCGTACAGCGATACCTAGGTCGTGAACACATTGATCGCGAAAGGTAACGTATCTGCGATAGCGTCGTGCTGTACACGCCAGTGAGCGTCTCCAGGCGCCGGGAGGCTCATGAGCGCGTCGTTGTATAGGTCAACAATGACGGGATTGTGCTTTGTCGAGGGCAGAATGATCTGGCTCCCAACACCGGGGCCAAGCACGGGCTAGGCAGAAATAAGTACCGGCAGCGACCTTCCGCAGCTCATGCGGAGTCATGGCCGTCCGCGCGGTGGGGATGGCCACTGTCCACATGCCTGACGCCGCGTCGAGCTGGTTGAACAAGATCCGTTCCCTACATGATGTGACAGGGAGAGCGCAACACCTCATTTCGAAGCCGAAAGTTGTTGGCCTTATCTAGAAATGCCGCCAGCTCTTTTTGCGAGCCCGACGCAGCCTCCACTTCCCGCTCCATCACGCGCGCATCTGCGTCGCCAAGATGGCCAGCAGTAGCCGCTTGGAGGCGGCCCCACGCCTCGCGCATCTCCGCGGCGTAGCTATCCGACCCGCCATGAGCATCGTTGAGGAAGTGGTCATACCGGCGGGCGGAAGAAGTTGCGTTGAAGCTGCCTCGGCCAAGTTCGGACCCGAGCTGTGGGTCAAAGAAACCAGCCAGGGGTGGGGGTGTTGGTAGTGCCGGAGTTCCTATTCAGGCAAAGTACTGGTATGTGTACTCTTGAGTTACATAAATAAGGCCGGGCGGGCGCGTGCAACAGCAAATAAAAGCAGTTCCAGGTACAATGAGCATCAGTACGATGAGATGAACTGCTACCCGGGATGATGAATAACGATACTGATGGGACTGCGGAGGCTTTAAAATTGGCGATATATGCCCGGAATAGCCATTTTGGCGATGAGGCATTGCTGGCCTTAATTAAAGGGATATGGACTAAGAACTATTCCCCCAGCAATGGCGTAGCTCGGCCATGGTATCGGTGCCCAAAAAAGCGACTCAGCCGTTATGGACAATTATAGGGGTATTTCGATTATGGGTGCCGCTATGAAACTCCTTATGGCCGTCATTACCCAACGCTTGCAAGACGTCTGCAAAGCTAAAGGGATAATCCGCCGTTGGCAACCGGGCGGGTTTTATGCGGAATGAGGAGGGCCCCATGCAAGTCGCCAGCTTGTTCGATATCGCGGCTCGTCGCCAAGCGGCAGGTCTACCCACGTACGCGGGTTGTATTGACTTTAGGAAGGCATATGACACCGTACCTCATGAGCTTTTATTCCTAAAAGTGCAAGCCACAGGATTCACGGGTCATATGCTTACCTTCATTAAAACTTTATACATAGATAGTATGGTACGGGTCAAGACATGGGTGGCCCCGGGAATACTATCAGACCCTATACCCATAGAGTGTGGCCTCCGACAGGGATGTCCCGCTTCCCCCATCCTATTTAACATATTTATTAACGATATATTCGATGGGGGTAGAACATCTAGGGTGTGATGTACCAAGCTGCACCGACAAATTAGCGGCAAGGCACCCACTAAGGGTGCCATGTCAGTTATACACGGACGACGCTGATGGTATCACATGCTCGTTCGATAACATTCTTGCTGTGTTCGCCCACTTCTCGCAATGGGCGGAGGACCATTTTATGGGGTTTGGGGTACATAAGTGTGGGGTGATGGCATTAGGCCGATATTCTAACGAGACCGCGTTCCGCGAACAAGCTGCCTGATGGCAGCTTGGGGGGAACGGGTACCGATTGTAAATGAATATAGGTATTTGGGTACGGTCATTAAGTCGGATATCGGTATGCAACACATGGTAGACGACCGGGTTAAGAAGGGTAAACGCGCCATTGAGGCGCTTGATTCGGTATTAGTCGGTGGACGGGACATAACTCCTATTAATGTGCGTGTGTCTGTCTTTAAAACCCGTGTACTGCCGCTTTTAATAACTTACGGGTGTGAAGTATGGGGCATGGATAGAACTAGCGGCGCAAATAAACTACAAGCCCTACTCAATCAGTGCTTGCGGTGCCTCACTAGGGTGGGTAAAAACTCCCTTGGGGTGGCCACCGCACCGATGATGCGGGAATTGGATATTGCGCCCAAAGAGGCTACGGCCGCTGCGGCACGGGCTCGGGCGTTCCTTAAAGCATCCGACTTGAATACGTGTATAACCCATTTAGTAGATCAGCCAAGTCGGGCGCGCCCTAACACGTGGATGTCGGGGATTGTGCAGTGCTAGATCGACTAGCTTGGGCGAACGTAGGGCTAGCTGAGGGGGCGCACCTTCCACTTGAGTGGAGGTCACTAGCCGCGCGCGATGCCGCTAATAAAACTAGTAAAGGCATCAGTGTGGGCGCGTTACGAATCTAGAGTTCTAGAAGGCAGCACGGAATACCATACCCTGTCCTTGTCGTGGACTCCACCTTACCGTAACTTCACCTTCTTCTCCGACAGCCGATTACTATATACCTGCAGCTCGAGCGCCACCTGAGCGCTTCTACTGGACACCTGCGGACAACCGAAACTCGGAGATTACCCCGACGCTACTCGTCCTGTGGAATCTGAGGCGTCACTTTGTTATTATCGTATGAGCCAAATCGAGATCAGTCACCTATCAGGTAACTCCCACCCTGACACTCACCCTATTACCCTTTGACAGCAGACAACGATATACAATAGTAAACCAGCACAACCATACACTGTTGCGTCGCAAAACCATAAAGCAAACGATATTGAGCCCGCTACGGCTCTCAGCTGAACCATATCCAGCAGGTTTAACCCTGCTTGTGATTACTATATTCTGAACGATATCTTCCAAGCATGGCAGCTGCGGACGAAACGATAAATGGCCGCCCGAGGGGGGCTGATGATGATATTCCTGCGGCAAGCAGGGAGGACCACCCACCAACATATGTCACTGTAATTGTGCACGATACACCCACTGACAATATTGATAAGCAGCTGAATGTGCTTATCTTACCATATTCTCAGCAGGCTAGTCGCTTTTATTGGCTGCCATATGCTTGGATGAATCCACAGAGCGTAGAAATATTGACAGCAATTGATGATATATGTTTGCAACAGTTGAATCTCAGAGTGGTCGAAAGCCACTTACGTCATGTTGCTAATGCTCTCATTGACACCACAAATCGAAACATATTGCGACGAAACATGGACCTTCGTCCATGGCCTGAGAAGTTTTATCATACCATATATGCCTTGAACTTGCCATCCAGCCTGTTTTATAAATTGGTGCCCAGAAGGGCCGAACAAACTACCCAACTATACTGTCGACTCGCGTGCCGAACTTGATGACCACCACATGTTATCATATATCATGGCGGAAACTGTACCACACCATATTCAACCATTACGATAATGAAATTTACTTTAATGGCGTGCTGCATGACAAACTCGACTCGCTTGTCGAAGCTTGCCAACCATATTTTCACAATATTGACCACTTTTTCTACTGTAACTATATGCCTTTTCTTTAGACTGTTTTCACAGCCTATTGAGGGCACCTGCTAGAGAGGCAGACATTACCATAATCAAACTTACCATATTCCTCAGAAGCAATGTTTGCCTGAGGTGTCGCTGATGACCAGGACCTGGCTTGACAACTGTATGATAATTATGATAATGCAGGTCAGAACGATATGTCAGATCCGGAGGAGGAGATCATCTCCAACCCTCCTGCTTCTAACAGTAAGCCAGAGGCTGCTGGACAGCAGTCTCATACAGAAAAGATACTTCAATGCATGCTGCCTCGGAACCGAGTCAGCAGAGCTCTGGCTCTGGTGCCAGAAAGCAACAAACCCCAACTATACAGAATGACGATATGTTCCCATCTGGATTCCTGACCTATTACGATATGCTGCGCGAAGATGGTGACTATATTCAAAATATGATACTGGGTTTTCAATCCAGTGAGTCATGGACTACTATAAACAGCCTTCGCCAAGCAGGCGGTCTGATTCTTCCCTTCATGAATGCAGACCCTACACCATATCAGGACATGATATTGAAAACATCTACTATAACCAAGGCTGGAAATGCCAGCCTGGTGGGACTATCTTGCTGACTTTGTCGGTCAGATGGTCTCACAATCTCATAGAGCATCCACCGTATGCTGAGCTGCACAGGCAGCTGGTGCAGCAGGATCCCCAGCAGCGATTCTTGCTGCAAATACAGTATATTGATATGCTGTGCTCGCAAGTGGCCTTACACCAAGGCCAGCCAGCTCAGCCCTGATACTGTTTCCAGCGGCTTTTGTGTATCAGATCCCTGTGCTAATATATTGCAAGATGTTCCTGATGGCGCACAAGACCGGATCCAAACCAGAATGGGTCCTGGAGTATGTTAATCAGCTCGCCCCTCCGCTTGAGGCATGGCGCCAACGGTACAATAAGGAAGTGCGTGGGCACTTCAAGGACTGTGCCAACACCTTTCCAAACATATCATATCCCAGCAAACAGTTTGCAGGCCAACCGCTGGGCCTGCCAATATACTCAGCCATCAAAACCATAATGACCACATCATCAGCAGCACCACAATCCAAGTGTCAATGATATGGATGCAGAACCTGCAGGTCATGATCTACACTGCAACATGAACCATATGCTGAACAGCCGCACCGTAGGGCAGACAAACGCCCATCATATCCTTCAGCGGGGGAGACCAGGCGCAAGTCGCCTAGGCATGATGCCTCGCTGCCGGTGAGTGCCCAGCCGGCACCGCAACAACTATATGCAACCGTAGCTGCTAAGCCAGTGCTGCAACTCAAACTGACTCCACTGATGGGGCAGGAAAAGTTGCATGCCAATCACCATAATCCTCTGTACCTGACTGAAATCATGCAGTTTTTGGACAGAGTGGGCCCTACTGTAACAACATGTCTATGATTATACGTCAGAACGATATGTGCTTGACTCTATCAACAAGCAGTCGCAATACTATAACACATTGGAAACCATGTTTGCTAAAAAGCGAGGAATCCGGGGAACTGCCTTTGCTGACTTTCAGCACTTGGCTAAAAATCATATGTTACATTCAAAGCAAACACTGTACCTATGATCCTGAGGACGCGTCAGGAATCATGGAGTACTGTCTGCAGACCATACCGTATACTGTGACACGCTGGCCACATTCCTTCGTTGGGTGCTGCAGCTGCTGGGATACAGCGACACTCATGCTAGCACCCCACAGTACCTTAAACAATATCCGATTGGCAAATTTCGGAACAATACATCTCTGAAAATTGAGTTCCAGAGACAGCTCGGAATTCAAACATAGGCCAGCAAGTACGAACCATAAAGGTCATTCAGCAGACAATTGATATCATAGACTCTTGGAAAATCATAAAGCTGGGCCAGACCCAACCACAATATACTAAGCAACCACAACCATATCGGCAGGGACCACCTGCTTGGTCGTCAGTACCTGGCCGTGGCGGTGGAAGGGGCTACAGAGCTCCGATGCAAAACTATACAAGCCGCGGTCGAGGTCGCCGTGGTGGTGGTCGTGGTCGTTACGATAACTGGGATCGCCCTCAGCGTCAGGCGGATCCTTCAGGAATACCATACAACCCGGAGTATCTCTGGATCCACCCAGATGGCATGCCGGTTTGCTCATAATGTAGTGACCATGGTCACAACTTTCTGGCATGTCGAAGAAGGCAAGATGAGGCAGGAAATCCTGCCCAACCCTCAAAAAAAAATGTCCTGACTCAAATGCTCGAGCGCCAGAGAGCGTGGAAGCATGCCCATCCTAATGAAAACTGGGGTGCGAGCATGCCAAAGAGCTTACGATAAACTGAGCGTGCATCTCGGCGTGAGGCCGGGCACGTCGGACTTGCTGAACATGCCAGTGTCTCGCGGGCATGCTCCCGCACCGTAATCCAGGCGGTGGTCGTGGTGGTCCGGGAGACCGCGGACGCGGTCGTGGCGGTCGTCACCCTGGTGGACGTGGCGGCGGCGGAGACGCTAGCCGTGGCCGGGGTGGCGCAAGTGGAAGATAACCATAGAATACTGTAAAACTGTAAGCCACATGAGTGTGGAAAATCTTTCCGTCCGCAGCACACTGAAACATAAACAAATATAAAAGCTGAGGCATCAGCCCAGCACAACTGCAAACAAACTGCAGTATGAATAGTATTGACACATAGTAACTGAATGCAATTCACTTTGTAAATATCTTTTGATACACTGTGTCCGATACATACCAGTCTCCTTAACATATGATTAAATGTTGCCATACAATGCATAAGCTGAACGTAGTAATGTATTGTGTTGGCAACAGCTTTGATTGCGGTGATTTGGATGTGGCGCTCATGTTGATCTGTGCCAGGGGACGCTCTGGAGTGATCCTGAGCGTGGGGCCTGCCCCAGTCGTTTACGGCAGGATCGCATCAATCAGAGTTCATCACAGTCGGCCGACGAACCACTCCTCCATCATATTGCTTGAGCCAACTGTCATATAACGATAAGAATATCATATAACTAAAGACAAATATCTGAATATGACTCAAGGCTACTGTGTCTCACGACACCACTATGAATAACCATGACAACAATCCAAGAGTAGGTGTTTGGAGGATTGGGACCACTGCGTTCGAAACGTAGGGTCGATGACACTCAGGAACCCCTGTTGTGCCATCATATATGGAGACTCCAAGCGCAGAAGGCGCAAACATAGTAAACACCGTACTGCTGGCCAAAAAGGCAACTCATCAAGAGCGCCACAACTCGAACCAACTGAAAACTACTATATCAGCAAAAACCACCAACCACGGTGGATGATGCTACGCAAACGGACACTATTGAGCGTCGTGATATGCAGACTCAAATCAATGAGCTCATGTCTGACTATAATCATCAGTATGGTCAGGGCAACGATCCCTAGACCTCATGATAACGACGCAACAGTACCAACTCAAAATGATAATTACCCATCATTCAATCAGAATGCTTGGGAGGAACTGAATATGATATGGGGGCCGTTCACCCTTGATGGGGCGGCAACACCTGAAACCAAAAAGGGCTTGATAATTACAGCTCCCCAACTAACTCTTTTTTTGATGCTGACATCACTAACCATCATGTGTGGTTGAATCCACCATTTGAGAAAATATCCGACGTTATTGCCTGCTTCGAAAGGAAGCGCAGGCTGAATCCTTACAATATCTCAGCTGTGATCGCAATTCCCAAGTGGAAAAACAATAACAATATAAAACATATCCTGAAAAACATACCGTAAAAATCCATCAGTACCCTCAGGGTGCGTACCTTTACGATATTCCTGATCCAAAAACAACCATAATTGAGCGGATATCAATGGGTCCGACTCCATTCGCAGTTGATGTATATCTTGCTGATCATACTGTCGAAGACAGACTGCGCGACAAAGCGCACAATGTGAAACCATCATATCAAATTCCAACCGCAAACTTTACTTCTCAGACTGTTGAGACAGATCTGTTGAAGGCCAAAGCCAAAATAACAGTCAAAAACGATATCCTGTCTGATCAGGTGGACATACTGATGACAGTGCGCCCAGAGAGAATTCATCTCTTGGATATTGTACAAGAATATAATCTGCCAGTGAAACTGCTGGACAAGCAATCAAAATACAGCTGGCAGATGGAACAAACATATAAGATCTCTCGACACTATGTTACCATAAGCCTCCAGTTTGAAACTGGTTATGCCACAGAGGCTAAATTTGTTTGCCTCCCCAGTAACAATCACTGGGATATCATACTTGGCATTCCCTGGCTAAGAAAAAATAACCCAGACATCCATTGGAATGATGGCACCATACATGAGAGACAAACAGATGCCACACTGTTTGGCTGTGAGATCGAACCCAGACCAGCAGTGGTGAACGTCTTGTCAGCAAACCAGATGGCTAAGCTGCTACACATCTCTGCAGAACCAGTCAAAACCGCAGAGGCAGCATCATTCTTTATAGCCACTCTGAAGGAGGACTTTATTCAAACCCAGACATCGCAGACACAGTCGAATGATCTGCAAATACAGACTGATTTTGGCCAACAATATGACGAAAAAATAATGCGAATCATAAAACAATGTGGTCACGATAAAAATACTCTAACTGATCTGCCACCGAGCAGAGGCAAATTTGATCACAGTATTCCAACCATACTAGACGCTAGCCCGCCAAAAGGACATATTAATAAAAAGTCTCCGGCGGAGCTGACTGAGGCTGAAAAAACCGCTGACACAATATTTGGAAAAAAACTGGATCCGACCCTGTTATTCACCATTTGCAGCTCCAGTATTGTTTGCCAGAAAATCAGATGGCACTCTCCGGATGTGCATTGACTATAGATCGCTGAATAAAATAACACTGGGCACACAATACCCTTTGCCCATAATTGATAACATATTGGACCGTATTGCCAGTGGCAAATGTTGGACTTGTCTTGACTTGTCCAAAGCATATCATCTGATCCGCGTGAAAGAGGAAGATGTCTATAAGACATCCTTCATTACTCAACTTGGTCAGTTGGAGATGCGAGTCCTGCCATTCGGCCTGAAAACAGCGCCAGGCGGATTCCAATCATACATTAACGCGGTATTCAACGGTACTGCTGATGATACTCATCAGGATGCAAATATCCTTGATGACTTTGTGATTTGCTATCTGGACGATATTATCATATTCAGTGACACACCGGAGCAACATATTGACCATATTGAACAGGTACTTGCGAGACTTCGCAAACATCATTTGTACCTGAACCCCAAAAAATCACAGTGGGGTAAGAAACAAATCATATATCTGGGTCACCGTATAACTAACAGAGCAAGGTAAATTCCCAGATCCTGATAAGATAAAAGCGGTCACAGAATGGCCAGTGCCGAAATCTGTCACAGATGTCAGAGGCTTTTAGGAATTTCTAGGCTTTGTTGGATATTATCGATCATTCATTGAGGACTTTGCTGCCGTAGCAAAGCCCCTGTTTGATCTGACAAAAAACAATATATTCCCGGCCTGCACAACCATACATCAACAATCTTTTGATCGCTTAAACTATAAGATGACACATGCCCCAATTCTGATGAACCCTGTCACTGGCCCGGACGCTGAGTTCGTGGTCACCACCGATGCCAGCAAATACATACGCTGTGGGGGCAGTGCTCATGCAAACAGACCCTAATGCCGGACAGCTGCGTCCTGTGGCGTACCTGGCAAAGGTCTTGAGGGGTGCGCAACTGCGCTACTCCACTTTCGATACTGAATTTCTGGGTGTGGTGATAGCCCTACAACATTGGCGACACTACCTGGAGGGATACAAACACTTTACCGTAGTCACTGACCATACAACCCTCCGACATCTCCCAACCCAGGAAAAGCTCAGCAGAAAACATGCTGGCTGGTCCCAAATCATATAACCATATCTGGATAATATGGACATCGTATACAAAAAGGGATCTCAAAATATGGCAGACGCATTGAGCCGACGATCAGATCTAAAAGATCTGAAGGCATCACTTGATGCTTACTATATGCAGACCTTTGAGGAGGATCTGGAAAACACAACTGAATGGCTCAACCTTACCACTGTCTCTGTGCAGTTGGACAAACAATTCCTCAACAATATCAAACTAAAATATATGCAGGATCCAAAACTGAACAGGGAGAAATTGCCCCCTGGAGTACGATATGATTACCATACTGAACTATACATGATAGCTGACAATATTATATATTCCTGCGGATGATGAACTCAAAAAGAGCATCATCAAAGAACATCACGATATTAAGACGGCTGGCCATAACGGTTTACTCAGGACAGAAAACCAGATCAAAAGAAATTTTTGCTGGCCGCACATGCACCAAAACATAAAAACATATATCCGAAATTGTAAAGTCTGCAAGCTAACAAAACAGCATACGCAGGCCCCAGCGGCGGCTTTACAGCCACTGCCAACACCAACTGTACCATGGGAATATTTCAGTCTTGACTTTATCACAGATTTACCATCAGTGGATGGTTATGACTGTATTGCCACTTTTGTGGATTTGTTCACAAAGCAGGCACACTTTGTACCATGCCAGAAAGCCATCTCGGCTCCAGAACTGGCACAACTGTACATCAAAAATATATACAAACTCCATGGTCTCAGTACCTGTATGATAGGAGACAGAGATGTCAAGTACACATCATCGTATTTCCAAGAACTGTTCAAACAGCTTGGCACAACCTTAAACCTCAGTACTGCTTACCATCCGCATACTGATGGTCAGACTAAAATATTGAATAAGATAATTGAGCAGTTGCTCCGCGCATTTTGCTACAATTACCAGCAGGAATGGGTGAACTACCTATCCCTTGCTGAGTTCAATCACAATAACACAGAATCGTCCACAACAAAATTTACTCCATTCCAGGCAATATATGGCTTCCATCCTCGGTTGCCAAAAGATATTGTTAAACCCCAAAACTGGAGTGAGAGAGACTACCATAGACATTCTGTCAGAAATACAAGATATACACAATCTGGTGCATGAAAATATCATAATTGCCAAAGAATACCAAAGGCACTATCATGATAAAAACAATAAGCAGCCGATAATAACTTTTCAGATCGGTGACAAAATAATGATAAAAACTGACGATATGATCATAAGAGGACAGAAGTGTCCTAAGCTCAAACAACGATATGTAGGACCATATGAGGTCATCGAACAGGTGAACCCTCAGGCCTACAAAATACTATTACCACCTGAGCTTGAGTGCCACCCAGTGTTTCATGTCTCAAAGCTGAGACCCTCGGATACTATATATGCGCAAACAGACATTCATGATGCCTTGATTGGCATACAGACGCGCAGAACTGATGACCCAATCATTGAGGACATCACTGACTGTAAATTGGCACTATACCCCAGACTACATGCAAAGGGCAAAGCCTTGCTGTTTAAAGTAAGGTTCCATAATTTTCCAGCAACTGGAGATGACTGGATGCCCTATGAAACGATGCGGTATTCACCGCTGATGCAGCATTATATGCTGACAGAACGATACAAACATATCTCGACCTCACCAGCATACCTTGCTGCTAATAGCGGCGAGCCACCCGCAAAGGTTTCCACCGTGAATCTGCTGTCTCAGATTCATCAGAGCGGGGTGGAATGTGAGGATATATCCTATACCCTCACTAACCCTAATCAACAGTAGCACACATTATCTCGCGTAGCGCGCGCACCACTCGTAGCGGCTGCGCCTGCGCCCTTTCGTCCGCATTGCGCCTGCTGATATATCAGCACAGCGCCCTTGCCGGACTGTAATCATAATACTCTCACCCTCACAACCTCGGAGTAGCGCAGACTCTCGCCACCATAAGCGCATTCCCTCACAAAAGCTGTCCTAGTGCGACCCGTACGGTCAATAGTGGTTTCGAGCCGTTACCATCGGGTTTTGGTACGGGCTACCCCATCGCCCGCGATCCCTGCGCTCCCGGCCGGGGAGCTACTTAGGACAGCCACCAGCCGCTCGTCTGCCATCTTCCAGCTCGCTGCCTTCGGCAGCGGCTTCGCGTACTTGTGCGCGCGAGGGTCACTGAGGCTGAACAAGTCCGCACCGAGGTTCATCCACCCTGTAGTGAGTCGTCGTGCCGCGCACATGCGTTACAACATCAGGCAGCGACAGACAACCCCTCGGTAGTGTGGTTTTCCCTACTCGTGCGCCCGAGGTCGTTTTCCGTTTTTGCCCTGGCTTTGCAGCTGGGACGTTTTCGGATGGCGATGCGCACGGCAAGGAATTTGAGCTGGGGGGTCCCCGTTGCGGGGGTTTAAACCTCAACACCCGAAGTCGAGTCGCAATACATGCCTTCGGGGCTCCCGCAGTGGAGCGCCCTCTCGCAGTAGTCAACTCTTGAGGTTTAGGTGAGGTGGACGCGCTCGGCACCATGGCCGCTGCTCGTCACGGTTGTCAACGACGACAACTACGCCCACCGCAACAAATCGGCGCGGACGGAGGAGGACGTCCGTGTCGTCGGGGCGACCACTTGTTGTCCCGCAAGACACTGCAACCCAGTCCGCGTGTCCTCGCAGCAGGGCGCCGTGGCATCAACGGTCGTTACATGCTGTGGTTTTCCGGAACTACTCGCGTAATTGGCATGTTACATGGGTGGCGCCGCTCATGCGCCGGTGTTTTGAGAGGGCTCGTTGCCCTCGCCCCAATGAAGCTTCAGCAACGTTTGCTGTGGTCGCAGTGGGAGGCGCTTGTGCAGCCCGTGCCGATGCGTCTCCGACGTCTCCTACTCCAACGTCGTCGTCACAAGGACCACGACAACCTGCAGCTGCCCGCCGGGGGGCAGCTCTACCACCTGGCGTGCCTGGCGTCTCGTGGTGTACGTAACTACCCTTGGCCAACTCTGGGTTTGGGACTCCGGCGGCCGTCGCTGGTGCAGCAGCAGCGGCCGCCTCGTCGTCACTTTCGCCCCGACATCATTGGCATCGTCACGGGCCGGCATAGGCTACAAGGGCCTCTACGCCGGCCAACCCGCTTCCAACGTCACGGCAACGCATCTGTGACAACAAGAGCTGCCCGCTGGGGGACAGCTCCGCCACCTAACGCGACTTGTGCGTTTCGTGGCATCATCCTAAGCATGCGCTTTGTGGGTTGGTCAGCAGCCGTCGCTGGTGCAGCAACTGCGGTCGGCTCACCGCTCTCCGCGAAGATAGACCCACGGCGACAGCTAACCGAGTCGGCGGGTCTTCTGCGACGTCGCCAACAACCGACCCCGACACACCTGAGCCGGTACGGCACGACCACACAGGGTCTCACATTCCCGCGCCCTCAGCGTTGTGCGTTTCACCCGCCGCTCTTCGCGCAAGGGGGCGAAACAACCCCCCCTGGTGATGACAGCAGCAATACATCGCTGTCATCGCGAGTTGTTGCGTGTCCACCCCTCGTAACGTGCATCGCCATTACAGGTACAGGGTACGAGTTACCATCGCGTCGGGTACAGTGCACCAGTACTTCACCTGACTGTACTCGGCGCGCTCCCGCGCTCGTGCGCGCAGCTGTACTCGTCCTACTCGTGCATGTGCCGCTGTTTTGCTGTGCTCTCGTCGCCAACTTGGCCTTTGCTACCCATGCTGCTTCTACTGGCCTGCAGTTCCGGCTCGTGCCGCACGCCACCATGGCGCGCAACCACTGCTATAGGGCGCCGTCGGGAGACGGCGCCTTAATTCCGCGACACGTCCGGCATGTGTCATGCCGGCGTCAACATCTCCCGCCCGCGTCTGATGCGCCTGCGCCTCGATCGAGGTCCTCTTGGCGCGAGACCCCTCTACAACTCAAGACATCTTCCGCCTTCGTCTGGTCGGCACGCCTGCCGACTGCCCACGCTCGCAGTCGTAAACGAACCGCGTGTAAACTGGCAAAACCAGACTCGAATGCATGATTGAAATGATCTAAACGTGTTTATGGGGTTTCCTAACGGACTATAGCTGTCCTAGTGCGACCCGTGCGGTCTGTAGTGGTTTCGAGCCGTTTACCATCGGGTTTTGGTACGGGCTACCACATCGCCCGCGAGCCCTGCGCTCCCGGCCGGGGAGCTACTTAGGACAGCCACCAGCAGCTCGTCTGCCATCTTCCAGCTCGCTGCCTAGCCATAAAATGGCGCTTTTCCGTGTAAAACAGCCTCCGCACCCCTTTTGGCAAAATCAGACTCGAATGCATGATTGAAATATACATATATAGAGTAATTTACCCAAGGGCACGATTTGCCAAAGCATTTCAGCGAGCTTACATTCAAGGCTTGGACAAGAACCACAGGCTTGGCCTGGGTGTCTCCTAGCGCAGAAATATGGGTGAGGGGGGGTGGGTGCGCGAGCCGGTTGAGGCGAGCACAAAGCAGAGTGCCGGTACCCGATGGCGATCCCTCAGGTCGTGGTGCTGGTGCGGGCCGCTTGGCCCTTTCCGTGCGCCGACCGCGGGGGGCGGGGGGGGGGGGGGGGGGGGGGGGGGGGGGGGGTTCGTGCGCAAAACAACATAGCTAATGTACTATAACCCTGTAAATGACTAAATCTGACCATTTACCCAAGGGGGCACGATTTGCCAGAGACGAAAGCCAAAGGCTAGCACAAGTAGCTTAGTGCAACGGCCGGACAGGGACGAGCCAACCAAAGAACCGCCAGGCCGCGGGAGTTGGGCACTGGTCTGGTCGATGTACTTCCATGTAGCCACCTCGTATTCTTCGACCAATCGTCCATGTGCTTGATGGCCGGCAAGGGGACGCCGATGCAGTCGCTGCTGAGGCCGCGCCCTTGCACCAACTGCGCGATGTCCACTTGAAATCGGGGGGCGGCTGGGCGCCCGGTAGGCGTCCCGCAACTATTCAATAAGAGTGGCTGAAACTGTCCAAGTGGCGGAAGGCTCCAAGGGGTAGACTTTCCAGAACTTTGGCGGCGGGCTGGCGCCGTAGAAACGGCGGCAGTAGGCGTCGAGACTTTTGGTGCACCAATATCCGGATGGAGGCCTAGCAGTCCGCGAGGTCAAGGATTTCGGCTTCGATGGGCAGCAGGGCCAGGAGGCGGGGCTTAGCGGAAGCCCTAGTACGCTGATCGCCCTTATACTTACGAACGTACAACAGAATGCTCCCGAATGACCGGTCGACCACCAAATCACCGGTCTCGCAACAAATTCCGGACTCCGCGCGGCATACGAAGACGTACGACGTAATCGTCGCGAGCGCGCCTCTGAAGACGATACTAGCGGGTTCCCACACCAATGTCCGCTGAAATTCAATCGCGGTGTCCAGCTGGATGTCCGCAGCGACGGGCGCGGGCAGGGCGAGGCGGGCGTCCTCCTCCTTCTAGTCGCTCTTGCTGATGGCCAGGCCGCGGCGCGCGTCGGCCACCATTTCGCCGAGGGCGACCGGCTGGCGCTAATGGTCGCGGAAGTACTTGTTGATGGACGAGTATAAATGTTGAAGGGACTCCGCAGTGACGGTTTCATACAGGCCCAGCCAGGCAAGGTCGCGGACGATCGTGTTGATAGTAGCATGCAGCGGGCGTAAGCCGTCAGGCTCGCAAAACGTAGCGAAAGTACGCATGCCGCTGTCGTAGTTGCGGTAGATGCCGGCAACCAATGAACATGTAAGCAACCCCAACGATGGTTGACCAATGCCGTCGGTTCCCAGCATGGCTCGGAGCTCGGCCGCATGGACGCCATCCATGGCGCACTTGAGCCGGGGCGCTTGGCAAGCCGGTAGCGCGCGCCGCGCGTAGGGCAGGCGGCCCGGGTATTGTACAACGTTATGAAGCGATGGCCGCACGGCCAGGGACCGGCCTAGCGACCCACGGCGGAGGTGCAGCCAGACCGGCGTGGCAACAGAAAGGTGACGACGCTCCAACCGGGCCGTTCGACCCCCGCGCTCCTCGCCGTTCCATGAAAGAAGAGGTCGCGGGTAGGCGGGTAGACGATCGTCTCGGTGGCGAGGTCTTGCAGCCGCTGGTACCACCGTCGTCCTGGCCATTGCGGCGCGATGACAGTGGCGGCTGCGCCCGACAGTCGCAATTGTCCGCCAAATCGTCCGACAACGTCCACGGCGGGGGGTTGCAATAATTGTTTTCACCGCGCCACAATTCGTCCGGCAAATGGAGAAATCCACCGCTTTGCATCGCTGGTCGCGCCAGCGGGTAACATACAGTGAAAGTTGCGCTTTTTCCATGGACGCAAATCTGTCGATGGTGTGGGGGGCCCACAAGCGCGGCAGGTACGCAAAAATCCGCGGTTTGAGCCGCCTGTCGGCGTCGTCTGGCTCCCTGTTGCGGCGGTCTACCCAAACGTTGGCCGCAGACCGGATGTACCGGGGCCTTATGGAGATGCCGTTGACGTCCACAGCTTTCGGAGCTCCCCCATCATTACCGGCGATCGAGAGATAAGGTTGATCAGCGCTGCCACCACGGCCGTGTTGTTCTCGTGCAACAAGACGCGCCGTCCTCGGAGCTGCGGCAAGAAAGATTCGACGTGGCGTGGCGTACCGCGCGAAGCTCCTTCCACGTGATGTCATGTGCGCGGTCGTCCTCGTACCAAGCCGCGCGCTTGGCACGCGCTCTTGTTGTTCACTACGGCCCCTCATCCATACGAGCTGGAATCCGCGTGTAGAGACGCGGTCTCGACCGGTTTGTACATAGAGCGACCGTTGTGCTATGCGGGTACATGGGTCCTTTGTGCCATACTGCGGCGCAGCTAGTTCGAGATATCTTGATGCGCCCGCCCTAGCCCTGCTGGGTAGCGAGGACGCAGTGCAGCTCCCGCAAGAATAAGCGGGCCGGCGCGATCGCCAGGTACAAAAACTGAGCCTTTCCCGCGAAAGACGCGGCTGCCGGGCCGGGAGCCAGTGCATGTCGGACACTGCGCGGCCGAAGACAAAGCGGGAAGTCCTGGACAGTGCGAGGAGCTTCTCCTCGGGGGCGCGAAACTCGCCGCGCTGCAGGTCGACAATGAGGCCCAAGTGAGGGCCGACTTGGGTGGGCTCCTAGGCTCCCTTGTTGGGATTGCGCAGCAGGCCGAGGCGGTCAACCAGGGTGTTCAGCCGGACGCGCAGCTCCAGGGCTACTTCGCATGAGTCCGCGACGAAAAGTAAGAAAGTCGTCCATGTAGGGTTGGAGCCGCTCGCCCCGCCATCGAGTGTTGCGCAGGAAGCGGGGATGGAGTAGGCTTGGACAGGGCCGTGGTGACGATTGGTCTCGTTGCTACAGGGGCATCCACGAGTAGTCCGTAAAGGCCGCTGTCAACTTGCGGAGGTAGTACGACGAGCTGGTCCAGCCCATCGGTAGGCACACCAGTCCCCACAACTCTCCCCGGTCGCTCACGGTGAAGAAGTCGAGGTCCTCCTCCCGAATCCCGAAGGCGCATTTGTAGCCATCGGCCAGATCCATAGAAACAAACCAGTCGCATGCGCGCCAGGTTCCGCAGGTGCTTGCGCGTCTCGTAAGACATCTTGAGGGTCATGCACCACTTGTTTAGCTCCCGTAGGTCGATGATGAGGCGCGCCACTTGTTGGTGCCGGGCTTTGGGACTAGAAACCATCCGGGAAACCCACTTGTCGCAGCGTCCTCGCTCCCACACAGCCTCGAAGCGGGGTAGTTCCCTACCCATCCATGAAGTCGAGTTGTGCTTGAGTAGCATCGACAATAAAGTAACCTATTTTGCATCGAGGCACGCGGTGCACTGTGGTTAGGTCTAAATTAGGGTTTAGGCTCAGCAATTAGATTGAAACCTAATTTCATTGCCGGTTGGTTCATGTGTGCCAAGTCGGGAGACAAGTTCCGTCCGATCAGGGACAAACCAGCCATAAGCGTGAGGGCGGAAACGTGATGGTTACAAGTAGTTTGTGCCGTTGAGGCTGAAATTCCGTCCAAGCTGGGACAAACATAAGAGTGAAGGAAACGTGAAAGGCTGCAAGTAGTTTGTGCCGCCGGGGGCTGAAACTCCGTCCAAGCTGGGACAAAACATACGAGCGGGCGGGTCAAAAACGCTAATTTTGTGGAACAGTGTACTTCTGAAAATCATATTCATTATCGTCGACCATATAAACCCCCCGGCGCTCTGCCGCCGGGTGTCTCCTTTGCTCCGCCGCTACAAGCTCGTCCCGCTGCTCTTATAGGGTCATTGGAAGGGGTAGACCCGCAACTGCTCGAAGCAAGTCATATGGACGCGCAATGTCTCAGTCTCGTCCCATGGCTTCTCTTTGAACCATGACGAGGTCATCTTGTATTTCATCCCAGCAATTTGCGTCTTCTGATTGTTAATGAGGGCCGTTTTCAAGTTCATGTGTGTGAACGAGTGGGTCGGATGCATCTCATCCCACCACACACTGAAGGCCGCAACGACCTGAAGGCGTGGCAAACCGCACTAGAGGTAATTTTTATGTAGACAACATTGTTATGTCACTCAACCGGGTTGCACCCCTCGTTTCACGCACCACGGTTGTCCCGGTTCCGGCTTTGACGTCGACGATTGTTGTCCTGTCTGTTGCTGCCATCTTCAATTGCCTGGAGAAGAGAGCGATAGGCTTTTGGTACCACTTGTTCACGGTCTGTCTTTTCTCGTCCTTCAACTTCGCGGTGTCTTTGAAATGGCCAAGCATGATGAATGTAGAGAACCTAGGAAAGGCACAACCGGCTCAGCGAGTGATGCTAAAGACTATTAAAAAGCCGGCTACTTTACAAGAATCAAATCTCACCTTTGGGAATCATCGGCACAAATGTTCCCAGCTATATGATGTTGGGCGCGGGCTTCCTGGAGTAGAGGTAATACATACTCAGCATCGTGACGCAGAGAACTGCCCATCCTCATCCCGCAATCTTTGACCCAAGTAAGGACGTGGTAGACAAGATCCTCAGCATGTTTTTGAACGGTTGTGATTGCGGATCCAAGTTGCTGGTCCGAGAGGTGAATGAAGAAATGGCACCCATCGAGAGCAGTGTAGAGATACAAAACTCCGGTCAGGATATTTAACTCCATGCGGGAAAATTCGGAAATCGGGTAAATGAAAGCACGTTCATTTACGCACTATGCAGTGCACAGTGCGCAGGTTGTGGGGGTTAGTATCTTACCTGGCGAAAGCAAACACGTCGTTAAAGTCTTCCGTGCCCCACGCATCATCCTTCGAGCCCCATGTGTGCGAGCTAGCTCCGAAATGCGCGTCGGCAATGAACACTGTGGCCTTGGTGGCACGAACTTCAGACATGCATGGCTTCCGCGACGAGTTTTGGGCCGCGAGAGCCTTGAAGTCCCCCATCCACGATGCAAGTCTTGCAAAGCTCCGTGTTCAAATAGTTTATATCATCCTTATGGACCTCTTGGCCCTTGGGCATCACCGGAAGTTCCGCGGCATGAGGTGTAAAGAAACTGATTCGGGTTAATAGCTCAAACAAGGAAACGTCAGAAAACATTGTGGTTAAACCCAAAATTTTACCTTGATCGATATCCACAGCTCATCAGAAAAATTCGGAGCGGCCTGACCGCGAGAAGCTCGGGAGCACATGCCAGAAGAGCAACCTCTTTGAAGAAGGAGATAACCAGATCCGGCACCTTGTTCTTGATGCGGTACGCCTCACTCGTGATGCTGGTATTGGTGGCAGCGATGTGCTCTCGAACCGGTATTGGGGTGAGGCAATCGGCGGATTCCATGCCCCCATCGTCTGGCAGAAGCGGCCGGCAATACCATCAAAGGACCGAGCGATGTGCACCTTTGAATAAATCCTGGAACTTTCTCGGGAAGCGAGTTGGGCCGAGGTCATCAACCTTGGCTCGGAACTTTGTGATGGCGTCAAAGCGAGCGGCCGCGCTTGCTCATCCGGCACTTTGGCTACCAATCGATGACGTGGTCCGAGAGGTAAATCTCCATGTTCCTGGCCGGTTTGTCCGGCGTCAGCAGTTGGATTGTCTCCTTGCCCTTGGCCGTGTCAACGGCATTCATGACCTTGATTCTTGCCCGACGAAGAAGATCGCGAAACCTCCATGTATCAATCATCGCTAGCCACTCCGCGTCGGTGTGCGTAACGGCCATGGGGCCATTATTGTCGCATGCATGCTTTATATCATGCGTGCACCAACTCGTAGAAGTTCGGGGTCATACAGCGCTCGCCTTGGGTAAGCATTCCAACCACCAAGTATATCTGGCCCACAGGAACATCTGCGCAGCCGCTGTGCTTCGCAAGAGACGAGTAGTCAAGCCAGAGCACACCGGGGCCAAAGCAAGCACCCTCGGTCCAAAAACAAAACTTCGGTACACAGAAAAGAATGATATTATTTCAGGTGATTAATAATGAACACTGGGGTAGATCGCAACATACATCCATGAGGGCGATTCGGAAGTGAGCAATGTCTTTGTCAAGAAGCATGGCAGCGCATGAGATGAATGCCGAATTTCACGTGGGCGCTGTCACAACCAAGACGTTCGGGACGCAGGAGAGTAGCTTTCTCGGCCATGTCCCCCCCCCCCCCCCCCCCCCCCCCCCTTCCCCACCGTTGCCCTCCCTGACGTCCCATTACACTTGCCATAGGCCCACCGCCGCCATGTGATAGTTACCCGTGTGTATCATCCAACATCTTGGTCGTCTGTTGGAGATGGAATAACGACGAGGATGCAGACCCGGCGGATAGGGAGCTGCTTATGAAGGTGATTTAGTGATTTACGACGACGGCGACTCGGAAGAGCTAACCGAGTCGGAGATACAACCGCTACACCTGACGAGAGAGCAACTACTGAGCGATTTCACTCGCAGTAGGTTGCCTCAACGCGCCATTGACGCCCTACCGGCGGTGCGCCGCTTGCGCACCCACCGCCAGTGCTTTTGCGGGGTGCTTGTCCGCGTTGTTTTCCCATAGTTTAGGTATTGGTGAGAGTATCGCACTGGCAACGTTCAACGATGATTTGTTGTGCATCCTTATTACACGCGCGTTCGTTTAGATGTTTGCGCTCACGTACACATGTAAGGAGCTATGCGAACTTATAATTGTCGGCGCCGACGGCGACGCCGATAGCGACGCCGAAGGCATTGTCGCGGGGGCTGAACTTTTGACTTTCCAGCCGGCCCTTAACACCGGACGAAGTACTGCGGATGTACTAAATCCGGGCGAGCCGGCGCGGCTACTGGTGGTAATAGTGTACTCTTGTGAAACGGTGGACCGACCGACGACCGGACGACACACCACCATACCAACTGCCTTTCAGCGCCCGCAGAGGCGTTACGAACAGGCTCCGTAGGAGACCATCACTATAGCCACCATGGACATCAAGATACCCGAGTAGCTACGGAAGGCCGCGGTCGGCGCCACTCTCGATGCGCCGCGCGGCGGCATGACCCAACACCCCAAGATCCGAACGGCCATTGCCGCAAGAAAACTTCGCAGGCACCCGACTCCCATCTGTTGCTGCCCGCCCCAGGCCATTTGCCGGCCAGCGCCCACACCGGCGTGAAGAGCAGGCTCCAAAGGAGACCATCACTACAACCACCATGGACATCAACAGCCCCGAGGAGCAACAGGAGGCCGCGGTCGGCGCCACTCTCGATGCGCCGCGCGGTGGCAGAGCCCAAGATCCGAACAACCATTGCCGCGAGAAATTTCGCAGGCACCCGACTCCCTCTTGCTGCCCGCCGCCTCCTCCGCGCTTTGATCGCCAGTCCCGCCAACCCAAATCGATCTCCCCCCCGGTGCCGACGGTGCCACACAAGTCGCCATGCTATTCCGCGTTCTGATGACCCGCAACCGTGCGACGAGGGTCGACATGCGCCGCAGCCGTATGTTTTTGAACCCGATCCGTACCCTCAGCCCCAAGCACGGGGTACACACATCAACTCACGACGTTCGGGCGATGACCCGTCGCGCGCCCCTATGCCAGCTGCCGCAGCTCCGGCATGGGTGAGCAGAGCCAGACTCACCACTCAGGTCCGGCAGAAGCGGCCGGGGGGTTGCAGTAGTTGTTCCCGCGACGTTACTCCGCATCGGACAGGTGCAATAGGCAGTCCACCGCCTCGCAGCAGGGGTCCAACCACGCAGCGTTGTAGTGTGGTAGCATCGCGTTCATGGCTGACGCGAACCGGTCGACGGAGTGCGCACCCCACATGGCCTCCAGCTCTGCGAACATGACGGGGTTCAATTGCAAGTCGTCGGTGTCGAGGTGTCCGCTCAGCCGATCCGCCCAGACGTTCGCGGCGGACCGGATGTAGCGGGCTCTGATGTGTACGCCGTTGCTGTCCAGTAGGTATCATAGCTTGCGTAGTTCCGCCATCATCTCCGGAGAGCGGAAGGTGAAGCCAACAAGGACGTTGCACACCGCCTAGTCGTCCTCGTGCAGCAACGCGCGGCGACCGGCGAGGTACGGCGTGAAAGACTCCACTGCCAGCCGGACGGCCTTCGGTTCCTTCCAGATGATGTGCCGGCGCTCGTCGGCTGACCCCCCCGAACCTCCGCGCCTCCAGCCTGCCATTAAGCACCGCACCCCAACCGTAGCCGGAGCTGTCGCAGTGCACGTAGGCCGTCTCCACATGGCGGTGGATAGGGTGACCGTTAGACTGAGTCGGCATGGCGGTCCACCACTGCAAGTCGCGCCGCAGCTGTGTCATGCGCACTCGGCCGCCCCACTTGGAGGCTACCACGTCGTGGAGCTCTCGCAGGTAGAAGCGCGCGGCCGGGATCGCCGAGTACATGTATTGAGCCCGCCCAGCGAGCGACTGCAGCTCCCGCACGGGCAGCCAACGGGCGTCGCGGGCCGCGCGCTGAGGCCGTTGCTTGGGTTGGCGCGCGAGCCGCTGCAGTTTATCCGCCGGGGCATAAAGATATCCCGTGGCCGTGTCGATGTCCACCCCCAGGTGCTGGCCGTACTAGACCGGCTCCCATAGCCCTTTGGCGGGGTTGCGCTGCATGCCCATGCTGTCTATCAAGTCGACGACGCGCTAGCGGAGCTCCATCGCCTCCGGCGCCGACGAGGCGAACATCAAGAAACCGTCGACGTATGGTAAAATGCGCGCCCCCTCCCCCCCCCCCCCCCCCCCTCCACCGCCCGCGGCGCGACCGCGGGACATTGCTAGGCGCAGCGGGGATAGTCGGAGAGCGTAGGTGCTTGAACGTCATCGTGAACGTCGTGAAGTAGTAAGGGCTGAGCGACCAGCTCACGGGGAGGCTGCACAGCCGGTAGAGGGTCCCGCGGATGTTGACCGTGAAGTGGTCGCGGTCGGAGCGAGGGCGCGATGCCCAAGGCATGGAAGCCGTCTTGAAGGTCGAACGAAATCATGTAGTCCCCTTTTGCGGTCAGGTCTCGGACGCCCATGAATGTCTCCATTCGCATTCGCTTGCGGGCACGGAAGGTGTTGAGTACGCGGAGGTCGATGATGAAACGCCACTGGTTGTCGCCGGGCTTCGGAACGAAGAACGCCCGGGACACCCACCATGCGCACTACGACGACTTCTCCAACGCGCCGGCCGCCGTAAGGCGTCTTAGTTCGGCGGTGAGGAACTTGAGTTGGGCAGGGGTCACGTCGTTGAACGAGACGCCTTGGTTGAACCTTGGGACTGGCCGGGTTGTAGCGGAAAGGCATACGTACGCCATCCCGTATCCAGCTCGTTACTTGCGCTTGCGCCGATGTCTTTGCCAGTGCCGCCCACTTCGCCTTGCGTGGCGACGCATGTGGTCGGAGTCGGGGCAGCGGCTGTTGGCGCGGCGCGCCACACCCTCAGTCGCCGGTCATGCCGCCGTTCTTGTCGCGGTTCTTGGCGTCCGCCTTGCGGCGTTAGTTGCTGCGCTCCCGCCTTTCGCGCGCGGCCTTATCATTTTCCTTCCGCGTTTTGTCGCGGTCGGTGTCGCGCTCCGTTGCATGCATGAAGGTCGCTGACGCCTGTGCCTTGGCCGCAGCCGCGAGGCCGACCTCGAGGCGCTTGTCCTCGAGCGCTGCCATGAGGCCGTCGACGACGTTGGCGGAGCGCTCATGCTCGGCGGTGTCGAAAACTCGGGAGTAGATGAATCGCTCGGCGACTTGCTCCTCGGGGGTGAGGGCCTTATTCGTGGTCTTGAAGCGTCGAAGGTAGGCGAGCATGGCGTCATTCGCGTCGCCCACTGCTTCAAGCGTGCGATGCGCGGCGTCGAGTAGGTCGACGGCGTCGGCGCGGTCTTGGGTGGGGGTATCCGGCGCGCGAAGCGTAGCCAGAGCTGTCTTAACCGCCGCGTTAGCGGCGGCGCGGTAGGCGCCATAGCACAACATGTGGCGGTAGTCGTCGCGCGATGCGGTCTTGTTGGCCTCTACGAGTGAGGTAGCGGTCGATTCCGTCGTTACGCGGCCGCGAGAGGCTCGGGCGTGTGGCGCCCGAAGGGGGGGAGGGGGGGGGGGGGGTGGGGGGCAGTCTTGATATGCCCGGGGTAAGAAGTCTTCCCACTCCCGAGGGTCGATGAACACGGTTGTAGCGCCGCGCGCGCCCCCCCTTGCATGGGTTGCATTTTGTATGTCCGGGCGTCGTGCTCCGGCTCCTTGCCACCCTCGCCGACTCTGCCGTCGTCCGAGGGAATGTTGCTTTGCTCCTTGTTCTTGTTGCTGTCATGTTCGTCCAAGCGGTCGATAGAGCGTCCACCTTCAGCGCCAACGCTTGCAGTAACGCAAGCGTTGTCGTGTCCCGTGTAAGCTTTGTCGGCTCCGCGGGCGTTTCGGCCAAACTGCCCGCCGGCGTTGCCTTCGTAGGGTCCGCCGCCTTCTCGCCGCCTGCTATCGTAGCGTGCGCATGTTTCGTGGTGGAATGCTTGTCGTCGAGACGGTCCACTCGTAGAGATGTTCACACCTTGCCCGTCTAAAAAAGGTGTGAATGATGCCCTCGCGCGAGCTGGTCAGCTGGCGCAAAGGCAGAAGGTGGACTCCCCTCGTGGTGCAGGTGAGTCATGTAGGCGGGCTGTCGCATGCTATCGCTAGCGCCGCTGGACGTTGGGAAGTCCAAGCGGTACGCGTACTACTGCGAGTACGGGTAGCTACCATTCAAACTAGAATCTTAACGTTACCAATATCGGTGACACGATAGCCCGGTGTAATCAAACCTCTATATTACCAATATGACCAATTATCGCAAGTAACCGGCAGTAAGCGGGTATGGCTTTGCTCGGCGGGATGGGGCTTGCCCGAACTCACATTTCTCGAACGGGCCGACGCCTAAACGGGTAGGGCGGACCTTTCGTCATCAGGGCCGGGTATTTTGATGGCAGTGTTTTGGACGGATATAACCCTAACAATGTTAGAAAATCCGTCAACGGCCTCTAGTTAGTCTTGCAGAATGCTTCGGCAGTTCGCTTGTTGACTACAACGGAGAGTCGCCTACCCTGGGCTTTCCGTACCTGGATCGCTGCCTAAACGGCCGTCGTAGAGACGCTGCAAGGGTTTCACTGGTGCCATTCCTGTCCCGGGGGCGAGAAAAAAAGCGGGGGAGCTGCCGCCAGAACGTCGTAAATACCAGTACGGTTCAAGTGTAGCCGCCTACTACAATTCGATCCACCACAAGCAGTACCGTTTTATTTGCAGCTAAGCGGGGCCGTTTCGACGAGTGAAGACAGGGGCGCACCCTCATACCGCCCCAACACAACAATTGTGTCCGAACACATGTGCACGGTGGATTGCGGCAAGCGCATGAGGCCGACATAAGCCTACAGCCTACAAACGTTGAAACAACTCACTCCCACGAAGTCGGTGGCCAAACATGTCAATAAAAAAACCAGAAAATGGGTATGGGGTCCCTACACCCAAGGAGGCATCACGGCTTATGAGAATATCATGTAAGTGCGCATACATTGTACGATAAAGATACGAGTGTATTAACAAACGAAAGTCAATTGGCCGCCCTACGAATGGCGCGATATTCACAGTATAACGCAATTCTCGTTACACTACAGTGGAAAGGAAAATTGGCCCCTGGGTACACATGCATTCATTTATTAAAATTATTCATTATTTTAGGGGTTTTAGGGCGGAAAATCAGCCCCAATTTGCATGCATGTCTCTACAATAGGGCGGATAGTTCTAGGTATTTGCGTATCAGTAACCTATGAAGTAACCCACGAAGACACTTTTGCATGCATATGTATGCCCTAATGTACATGGGTATCTCTGTCTCTATGTCGATGCACTTGTGCATCAGCAACATTACGTCTGAAATGCAGCGCTCGCATTCCACCTTCACGTCAGAGTGTTCCCTGTCTCTACTCTGCACAAACGCTGTGACTGTGTCACTGAGTGTCAAATCATATAAACCAGTGTACAATGCCACCGTACCGTAGTATGCACATTGTTGGGGTCCATTAGTGGACATCGGTTGACAGCGATCTTGCCCACGAATTAGGCAGTCGAAAAAAAGTGAGGTAATCTTAATCGAGGAAATGTCTGGCAAGGGTTCTGGTATGACATGGGAAACAGAAGGATTTACACCGCAAGAGAGAAATAACAACATTCTTGCGATTTAATGTCATGTTTGTCTAGCTGGATGCAATAATCTTCTGGATCTCCTCCAAGGAGCGTCCCTTTGTTTCTACCACAACCTTTGCAGTGAAGATAATGGCACAAGCACACGCGCACGCAAAAAAGTAGTACACGCCGCTAACACCAATGGCGTCCACAAGCGGCAGGAACAGCTGCCCAACGAGGAAGTTGCACGACCAGTGCGCTGTCATGGCAAGCGACACAGCAAGGCCTGCAGACAATTCGACACAGCATTGAGTGCACATACTGCAGAGGAGACACAACAGAAGGGTGTGGCACATCTGGCCATAACAGATCCAGGCCGACAAGACATCAGCGGATCGGCCAGATCTGGATTCTCTCTGGAATGGCGAGATACATCTGGCACATCTGCTATGAAAACAGCGTGATTCACACCTCGAATGCGGTCATTGGCGGTCTCAGGCACCAGTAGAGAAGGGACAGGGCCACAGCCCAGGGCGAAGAAGGCGATGTAAAGAAGAGTGCCAAAGAGTACGACTGGCGTGCGGATGGCCTGTGCATGGTGATATGCGGGGAAGCACGCTCAGAGACGCGCAAACAACAACACTACAATATCTGTGTCGTAGAGAAATCAGGCAAGTCACTGGGCACGGGTGCGTCTCAACATTGCCACACCTCCATGGCTGGCAATGCCAGCGCAAGGCCCATCGTGGCCATGCAGACACCCTGACCTGCGAAGCTCCCATACAGCAGCACCTTCCTGCCCAGCCTCTCGATGACGCTTGCGGCGAAGATGGTGCCAACCAGGTTCACGAGGCCTGTGACTGCGTTTGCAAGCGCGACCGACTGGATGCCTGCCTACATACAACAGAAGCAATTTGCTTCAGAATCAGCGTGAGCCCCCCCCCCCCCCCCCCCCCTCCCCCCCCGGGCACGCACAGAGGCCGGCTCGGGTGGCAAGGCCAGTCACCTGCTTGAACACGGATGAGGAGAAGAAGAATACAGCGTTGACGCCGCTGAATTGCTGGAATGCGAACATCATGAACGCAATGAGCGCCACCCGCAGGTTGGGGCCGGCGAACAGCTCCGACACGGGCACGTTCTTCGACTCGCTGGAAGCGCCCTCATCGGTAGACACCTAGCAGTAGGATCCCAGGCACAGTTCAGCTGGTTGCCTTTCGGAAATGCAGCCTAGAGACCCGGTGCGGAGCGCAATGTTCCATCAAGCTAAGGGATGGGAAACCCCGGTGTGCTCAGACAGGACACGCACCGACACAGAGTCGCCAGCGCCCAGTCCCCAGAGCCACTCAGCAGACTTCTTTGCCTCAGCTGTCTTGCCCTTGCTGGCGAGGTAGCGGGGGCTCTCTGGGCAGATGAAGGCCATTCCGAGGATGAGGATGGTCGCGGGCACAGCCGCAAACGCCATCATCATGCGCCACTGCTCCACGGCCAGCAGCAAATTGATGACCTGGGCAACCAGGATGCCGGAGCAGATGCCAATCTGCGTGACGCTGCCGAGCGCTCCACGCAGGTGGGTGGGCGCCACCTGTGACACAAGACAGCCTCCGTCAGCCGCACTGATCGCATGTGGCGGTGGAGAGCGAACAAAGGGCACGCACTGTGGCAGTATGTGACCACCGGCAACCGTACTTCGGCGATGTAGAGTGGCACCATGCAGGAGGACAGACCCACGCCGAGGCCAGTGATGAAGCGGCCGGCCGCAATCATGGGGAAAGTCTGGGCGACAGCCATGAGAATCGCACCCGCAACCAGCGGAAAGCTGCTGATGATGAGGCCCTTCCTGGAGGGCGCGTTACAGCACCGCGCCTCACTAAACAGGGTGGGCTACCCTAAGGGCTCACGCGCAGGCGTAGCCCATATGATGCAGACATGATGATATATAGATTCGGTGAGCGTGACATGGGTGGATCCGAGCCACGATGGAGCAGTGGGCCAGCGCAGGTTTCAACCATACCTGCGCCCAAAGGAGTCAGCCACGCCGCTGCCAGTGAAGGCGCCGACAGCAGCTCCAGCCAGAAAGCTGCTGATAACCTGCGAATAGCATCATCCCATGTCACGCACAATCGGATACTGCTCAGAAATCTTGAAGACTTGGTGAGTGGGGCGGCGGCAATGGACACAGCTCTTGATTGCATGCAGCTTTCCATTCATAACTGCACACGGCGCCCTCTGCATTTGCTGGTGTTAAGGTGGCTATCGAGGCAGGAAAGCCACCAAAAACACTCCCAGCCAAGAGCATGAGCCCCCCCTGCCTGACCAGCCTCTCCACCAACAAAGCCGAGGACTCCTTGACTCGATGCCATTTGGTGGATGAGAAACGACCTGCTCTGAAAAGCCACGTACATCAGGCAGAGAGGCTGCACTCACCCCACCGAGCAAGACCTGCTGCCCTGCGAAGCCAAGCTGAGAGGCAATGAGCTCCAGCGGGCCGTTGAGGATGGCGATGTGGTAGCCGAACTCGATGGCGCCCATGGCGGCGATGAAGACCGCGAAAAAGGTTTTGAGAAGCGAGCCCGCCGGCTCCGCGCCCCCCGCCTCCACGTCCACGGCGGCCGCGCCGGCGGCGACGCGGCGCTCGGGCACCGCGGGCACTGGACGGCGAGTGAGGGCAGCGCGCTGATGCTGATTCGCCATACCGGGCTGGTTCCTGTGGGCGGACGACGCCACGACGCGCGCGGCGTGGACGGGCCTCCGGAAGGCAGCAGCGGACGATCGTCTCGGGGGGGCGGCACCGCGTGGGAGCGCACCGACAGAGTTGGCAACGACGGAGTTCATCGCTGCTCGTAAAATTCTGCAAAGAAGAAAGACGCCGGGGGAATAGGTGGGAGGGGGTTAGTAGGATACTGGAGTTATAGATATGCGCCCCCTTGCGGAGGGGGCGGGAAGCTGCTGGAGACTAGAGGTGATAAAGGGTTTCGTTGATGCGGCAGCCGACGAGCCGGAAAGGCGCGGCAGGGACCAGGCAAGACTAAGGGACAGAGCGGAGGTTACTATACCCTGTGCCGTGAGAAGATGCCGACGGTCCGATCGCAGCTGCTGGCGGAGTGTTGAGGCTCCGTGGGGCAACTGATTGTCGGATGGCACTGCGCCGAAAGTGCCGAGCCGACAGCGACGATGGCGGACGGACGAGCATCACATCATCTAGATCGGCGTTCCGCCATCATGCTGACCACGGCGTTGATGCGCTGCGCAAGGCGCAACGTGCGCAACTGGTATGGAGATACCGCTAACCCTAAACCCGCTAAAGGATTACCCGCCCGCCCGGGTACCAGTACCGCTGGGCGGTTGCTGATATGCTGTGCACTGGTCGTTTGCACTGTGTGTACAGTAGTTTTTAATCTTTTTTTCCGCCCCGGGACAGCACTAGCACCCCGGGACAGCACTAGCACCCCGGCCGATGTCCCGGGGCGAACTTTACCCCTGCTGAAACCCTTGCAGCATCTCTGCGACGGCCGCCTAAGCAGGGTTTCAAAGTTGAGTCTGGTTTCGCCAAAAAGGTCGCGCAGGCTGTTTTACACGGTCAAGAGCCGAAATTGGCAGGATGGTTTAGCGAAAGCGTGGAGGGAAAACGGAGTCAGGGGGGGCGCTGCGTGGAACGCAGCGAAAAATGGAAGATGGCAGGCTCAGCTGTTCTGGCTGCTTTTATGTCTACTCGTGCTGCACCCAAAAAGGGCGCAACAACAGATGCCTAGTTCCCGTACCACTGAGAAGCACTTGTAGCTGAAAAGCGGTTAGGTCAAGGGAGGAAACCCCATAAACTAGTTTAGATCATTTCAAAGTTGAGTCTGGTTTTGCCAGTCTTGAGCGAACGGAGAGAGCGGTGGATTGACGGAGAAGAGGTAGCGTCAAGTCATGAAAGAGGCACTGGGAAGGCCACCGCTGCGGAGTCCTGTTGGACTTGGAAGTGGCGTAGGGGGGCGATGTGTCCAAAGGAGAACCATGCGCCAGGTGAAGGAAGAACGTTGGGGTCGATGTAGTCCATAACGACGTCAGAGTTAGTGGCCCAACCGCCTTGGTAGCGAATGTGGGACAATGGCACACCGATGGCGTTCGCTGCAGAGGCTGCGCCTTTGCGAAGACTGTGCGAGGTCCAGGAGGTGCCAGCAGGGGGGGCAACGTTGACCAGACGGATGGCTGTGGACAACCAGTCTGACATTGTAGCCGCAGTCCAAGGTTTTGACTGCTCATCCGAACTGACAGCCCAGAAGTTTGACACAGCCAAGCCAACAGTAACCAGGGGGACTGACTGGACGTGGTCGAGGAAGTGGTACAGGAGACGTGCCACTCGGGGGTGCTCTGACACTGGGAGGAGAAGTACGCGTAGGTCGTCGGGTCCCCGTCGACCAGCGCGACCCTACCTTCTCTCGGTACACTTGCATGGTGATGTTGTAGTCGTTGACATGCACGTCTCGCACTCGACAGGACACGCCAGTAAGGCCCCTGGCAAAGAACATGAAGTTGACAACCGAGGCCAGGAGGGCTCGGAAGTCGTGATGGTACTCTGGGTAGGGAGCATACACAATCAGCTCGGCTTTTGTGACGAAGCGATAAGCTACATCCGCAGGCAGAGGGACACGCAAAGGGGCAGCGTCCAATCGGCGCTAGCGCAGCATCAGCCCACGCCTTGCTGAAGTTAGGTGTAGGCTGTCCTTAGCAATTGGGTCGAGGTTGTGCAGCTCGAAGAACGAGTTGATCGCATACAGATAAGGCTGCAACGACTGAGCTGCGATGTGTCCTCGCTCGCCGATCCAAGCAACATACCGAACGACAGTGGCAGTAGTCGCCTCCAGCGGGCTGATGTTCTCGGAGTCGTGACAGAACTCTGCGAATTGAGACAGCCGGCCGGCGTAGCTCTTGAGTGTCTGAGCGCTGAGGGAGCTGGAGAGTAGGTCGAGCGTCCGTTGGCCCAGCTCGTCTGAGCCGAACGCGTCCTGTAGCCGGGATCGCAATGAAGCAGCCCAGGGAGCGACAGCTTCGGGCTCATCAATCACGCAAGCGCGTCGTTTTACTGACAGAGTTCCACCGGTACGACTACTGTTCGCAAAGTTCGGATAGGTTTCCGGCGGTTGGCCGGTAGCTGCTGGACGGGTTTGCAGTAGCATCGGTACGGGTTTGCGGGCTAGGTTCAAATAAAGGGCCGCCCCGCGCGCCCTTCGCGCTCGTAGCGCCTGTCACGCGCGTAACGTATCCGCGCGAAACTTAGTCGTTTCGGACCAGTTGTAACACGTAGTGTAATAACCGACGGACGCAGAGATGGGGTAAAGAAAGCGGCTGGTTGAGCCGCCATGTGCAGGTGTGCGGATGGTTGAGCCGCACTCGGCTGTAGCTGTTAGAAGCGCCGTACCCAGGAAGGTCTAAAGGAAGTCTGTAAGGTGGGGGGGGTCAGGTCCTGACAAATGGCGCTCATCTCGCCGTTGAGCTCCAAGGGTGCGTCTTGCGGCGGTCACCGAAAGGTGGCCTCGCAAAGCTCCAGCAGCTCCGACGAAAGGCGCCCCACACCGTCACTCGTGCTCACCTTCGCGGCCACGCCCGCGTCCACCGCCTCGTCCTCGCCCACGCCCGCGACCTACCTGCAGGTGCAGCCGCCACTCGAGCAGTAGCGGTCGCCTTCGCGCTGCTGGCAACGGTCGCCTCGAAGACACGGCGCTCGTAGTCCCTCATGAGGTCCCAAAAAATCGCGGAACCCAGATGCTCCGAAGCAGGCTGAAAATGCTGGGCTCGCAGCACGTCCATAACACCTTGGTCACCGTGCACACGCTTGATCTCATTTAGCCTCCGCAGGAAGGCCAAACGAAACCGAAACGCCTTGTCGATGGCCTCGGCGTGGTTCCGAGCTCTCGCGAGGTAGGGGGTGAAGTCCTGGTTGGTGGCAGGGACGTAGGGCAGCAGCTCGTCGAGAGCCACGAAAAGCGCGGCCATGTGGGCTCCGAAACACGACATCCACAAATACTCCTCCTGGGCCGGCAGACGCCGGTCATCCTGCTTGAGGTACTCGTTCGTTAGGTCGGTGCTCAGGGGAAAGAGTCCAGGCACTCGGCTTACCGGTCGAACGGCCTCGTAACCAGACTCTGCTCTCTGCAGTAGTTCTGGCACCGCGAGGTGTCATCCTCGGCACTCACGGATTTTGCTCCGACACGGCCGCTCTGGGCTACCTCTAGCAAGTCGGGGCGCTCTGCGGCTCCCCCGCTGCCTGTCGGCTGTCCCGCGATGCGCTGCCCGAAGCCGGAGCCATGTGCCCCTTCTCCATCAACAACGCGCTCACGAGCCGTCAATTGAGCTACAGCTGTAGCCAGCGCCCGCACATCTGCTTGCAGCGACTCCAGCGTCGGCTCAGCGACGGGTTCTTCTCCATCTCGCATGGTAACGCAAGGACGTACGGACGAGAATATCACACTCGGGTGGCGAGCCGGGTGTGGTCTTGAACAACCTGGGGTGACCTTTCTCGCAACGGGTTATGAGACAGTTTTTACATCACGCAGCGAAAACTGGAAGATGGCAGGCTCAGCTATTCTGGCTGCTTTTATGTCTACTCGTGCTGCACCCAAAAAGGGCGCAACAACAGATGCCTAGTTCCCGTACCACTGAGCAGCACTTGTAGCTGAAAAGCGGTTAGGTCAAGGGAGGAAACCCCATAAACTAGTTTAGATCAATCCAGTTACTACAGAAAGCCCTGGGTGCGTGGGCGACGCTCCCTTACAGGTAGTCATAAGGCAAATCGCCGGAGCATTGTGTTAGGTTAACTATCATCGGCTAGCGATGTATTAAAACCCATCATGACGACAGTTCATTATCCGCCATAGCGACCTGCTACCCCCGGCCCGCAACATCGCTGCTACGATCCGAGGATCCGTAACCCAGTGAGGCACTTGTGTGTATAGCGACGCCCCGGTGTTCCCGCTCCAGCGGAATTGGGGGACTGCAGCCGCGATGGAAACTGTATTGCAGGCAGTGCTGGAGCTCCTGCCGGCCGAGCTGTCGTCAGTGGAGAGCGCGGCGAGTCACGGGGAGGTACGCGCGACTCTGTGACCGTGCTACGAGTAAGAACACCGCATGCCGACTGCTAGGAGTGGCCAGTCGTAGCACTGGCGGCTTCGCATATCGTCCTTTCCAAGGCCGTCGCGCACACCGTCTGGTTGAACAGCGTTGACTTTGGCGTCGCCGAAAGTGGCCGACCTACAGTCGCTGGGCGTTGTTCCGCGCCCTCTGACCTTGGTAGGGTCTCGACGAGGCTGTGGAGCGCTTTGGAGCGGCCGCAACGGGACTGCCGGAACTGCAGCGCTGCGTGGCTAACCTGACGGCGAGGGGCATCTCCGGCGTGGCGGCAGATGCGATGGAGGCAGCCGCCGCCAAGGAACGAGGTCGGCGTGCATTCGCGGAGCGGAGGTTTGACGCTGCGGCCAGGCACTTTACAGGTCGGTGGAGGGCAGAGAGGGATGTGCTGCTGGGGAATATGCTCCCGCGACACACAGCACCGCTCCGAGTGCTCGCGATGTGGGATAGCTTCCCTTTATTGCCATGCATGTCTTCCTTTGCTATCTGTCACATATATCCCTAATTGCCTGATATTTGCCACGACGATCAGGTACACATCATCGTAGCATAACACCCTATTCCATCGGACACTCCTCCTCAATGCGCCCTTTCACTCCCCCCCCCCCCCCCCCTCTAGTTCTGTCGCTAAATATGTTGTCCCTATTAATTGTGCTGGCCTCCCAAAGCTACTCAGGTATGGGAGGCATATCCACTGTGGACTATAGGCATGTCGCTTTGCCTGACGTGTGCGCACTTGTGGCCCCACAGAGGCACTGGTATGGATAGACGAGCGGGCCGGCGCGGGGGAGACAGTCACTGCCAGCCAGCTGTTTTGCAACCGAGCGCTGTGCTTGTTGAAGCTGGAACCCATACGCGCGGCAGAGGCGCTGGAGGACTGCAATGCGGCTGTGGTGAGCCCTCACCTGCGGCGGCCACTTTCGCTCGGTGGCAGCACTCATGCACATGGTCCCGTCAGCATGCTGGGGGTGAGACTGTGATGCTTACTGCCGGCGGGCGGTGCTGCTGTAGGAACTGGACAACCAGTCTGCCAAGCCCCTGTATCGCCGCGCATGTGCTCGGGAAGCTCTAGGTTGTGGCCCCCTGGGCTGGACCACCGCCCCCCTCATGCTGCAATCTGTGTGCTTGAAGGGCCGCGGGCCTGGCGCCATCCAGTCCGCTGTGCATTGACTTGGCGCCGCGGCATCATGCCGCCCTGTAGGCGATGGGGAGGGGGCGCTAGCGGATGCCCAAGCAGGGCTGCTCGTGAGTGGAAGCAGCAGCAAGGAGATCGAGCAACTTGTGTCGCGGCTGCAACGGACCGCATGCCGCCCACAGGTGCTGTCCTGCCACCTCACCCACCCTGATGCTGCCCTTGACACAGCCACGCGCTGCATCCGAGGCTCTGCTTGTCCGTGCCGGCAGCATGTCCAGAGCGGCACTGCTGCCAAGCACCTGCCAACCCCCAGACGCTGCGCATCACTCTCAAAGTTACACAATCAGTGATGTGTGAGACATGCCTCGGACAATAGCTGGGTCACGCTGGACGCCCCTGCTGGGATGTCATGTGATGCTGATTCTCACCGCTTTGGTGCTGTCCAGTCCACACCCGCAAACTGCCTGGAGACACCACCGGCGGCCAGCTGCATGCCGGCAGATGCAGAGGAGCATGCATCCAGCAGTAACGTGTGGCCCCATGGGATGGTGGCGCAGGTTGGCCGAGGAGTTATAAAGGTGTGCACCATCTCCCCCCCCCCCCCCCCCCCCCTCTTTCCCTCTGTCTCCGCCCCTCTTGTCGTGGCACTGCTTACACAGGTTGCCCCTTGCGTCCCTGAATGAACGGAATTCGCGCGGTGGCTTTCTGAATGCACCCCAATGGCATCGCTTTTGCGATGGCCAGGCGGAGCATTGCTCAGAGACTGGCTGGGGGCTGACCGCTGCGGAGCCGCTGCATCCCGGGAAGATCATTTGGCGAGAGGAGCCGGCTGAGCTGGTGCTGCTGCGCCGCCATCGCAGCAAGGTGAAGCTCACTGCATAGCGCCCAGCCCGCCATGGCACCTCACCTGTGTTTGATCTCCACATCTCACGGCTAGCAACACTATGCGTTGAGCTTGGCGGCCCCCAGCGACCCACGCCTTCTTGGTGGATGTGTCCGTGAACGCGAGCGAGCCTGTGCCCGTGCCTGCGTGCAGGTCTGCTCATACTGCCTGGGCCCCCTGCCCCCCTTGGCGCCACTGCCCTGCCCGCGCTGCCGCCTGGCCAAGTACTGCTCTCATCGGTGCCGCTCCGCTGGCGACGCTATCCACGCCAGCAGCGGGGAGTGCGGCCTCGCGTGGGCTGCCATCCTTCCGGAGGAGGCTGTCCTGGCTGTGAAGGCGGCAGCAAGGGTGCGGTGGCGCAGCGCCCTGCCAGACCGCGCTTGCTGAGTGCATTCAGCAATTTTGCCATTGTTCACAACGTGGGTCGTCCCCATGTGTCGCGCTTTGCACTAGCCCGAGCATCGTGCATTCCAAACACCGACACAAATGAGCTGCATCCCTCTGTTTACTGACGACTCCATGGACTCCCCCACCTCCCCTATTATACCCTGGACGTGTCACTTGCTGGAGCTGCTGATGCCGCTGCGGCTGCTGTGTGAACAGATAAAGGCAGCGCAGATGGGCGCAGGAGGCGCCGCCAGCAGCGCGCTTGCAAGCCAGGAGGCGCACGCATACGCCTCGCCACGGCTGCGCGGCGGCAGCAGGAACGCCGCAGCCACCCTGATCACCGCGTGCATCGCCGCCGGCTGCTACAACGAGTGGCTGTCGCGCGAAGCCACGAACTTGCCCCGGAGGCCGGCCAGCCGGAGCGAAGCGGCGCCTCCGCCTTTGCTGTCAGCCGTGGACGTGCTGCACGGGATGTGCAAGGTATCGATGCCACACACATACGCATCCCATGCAAGCTCGCCATGGTCGCTGTTGGTGTCAGTACGAAGGGGGGATCAGCTAGTTCTGCTTCAATTGAACGGTATTCGTCCGCTTGCCCTGTCTCACAGCGTGCGAGGGTGCATGCCGTGTATAGCAAACCATGTGTGGACTTGAATAGTGCGGCGCGGTGCGTGGTATACATTGGGGCCCAGCAGGTGTGGGCCACCTTCTGGTGGCACGCCTATGCCTGCACATGAAGAATATAATGCCATCTTCGTATTTTTTATGAAGTAACTTGACAGTTGAATCAGCGATGCGTCGATTTTTCAGAGAATTTTAAAACAACGGGTTCTATATCACTGGCCTACAGTTCCATGAATTGCATTGGCAGCGCTTTGAAGTACCAGAGTTGTTTTTTCATTACCAGCAGCGAGTAGCGAGAACCAGTACCAGTACCAGCAGTACCAGCAGCGAGTAGCGAGTACCAGTACTCATAGCCTCCCAACCGTGAGATCGTATTCGGACGGCTGTGCAATTAAGGACCGTGGGCGGGCGGGCGGGTGGGTGGGTTATAGTACTTAGTAGTTCATGCCAGTATATAAGCGCTTTAGTCATGCACCTATAGGCCCGATCCGCTGCACTATACGGGTACCCGTACGACAATAAAGCTCACCGCCGAAAAATCGACGCTTCGCTGGATAATTGATGGAGGGAAGTCAGTTGATGGCTCCCTCACGCCTACATTCCCGTGCCATGAAACTCCGAAGCAAATCATAAGACACTCCAGATTATGCTGCCCCATGGCATGTGCTCACACCGCACACCGATCGGCACGCTGCAGGTGGACGTCAACGGCATTGCCATTGCTCCCGCAGAGCGCGCCAGCAGCGACAGCCGCGTGGCGCTCGCGCTGTTTGCCGTGTCAGCGCTCATGAACCACAGCTGCAGCCCCAACATCTCTGTCAGCTTTGAGGGGCGAGCCTTGGTCACCCGCAGCCTGGCCCACCTGCCCCAGGCAAGGCACACCGCTTTACCAATCCCCCTACCCCCTACCCCCCCCCCCCCCCCCCCCCCCCCCCGGCCAAGACCTTCTCTCCAAAATCAAAGCCCGTCACACCCAACTGCACACTTCACTCTGTCTGGTTCGTCTCTGTTGCTCGCACCCATGCCCCTATGCACTTGACAAGCAAGAAATCATTCGGCAAATACAAACATCCGTCGAAAATTATGGTCTTCAATGCTCTGTCTGTGGGTCCGGGGCATGCTTAATGATCAGTGGCCGGTACTGTCCTTACCTGTAGTGCTATTCATCATCTTACTTCTCCTTCTTAGTATTGATGGTCCGACGAATCGGCGAGTCGCCAACATGCAGACAAACACGTCATTATTATGACCCATAGCGAGTCGTCTTTTGGAATAAGTAGAAACTCGTTTAAAGGACGACCACAACAGCCACCAGTAGCGTGCCTTCCCGGAGACTACCAGCACGGCGCATGGGTAGTCTGGGGCGAGAGAATCATCCGCTATATTATGATTGTCGTCATTGCGTATTTTCGGCACTCAGATCCTGATTCGGGTGAGGGTGAAATACCCGGGGGTACATCCATTGCGCCGCCAGGGGTTGCCATGGGTGCCGACGCACCGATATGATCCGTTATAACAACACCACTGCCTGAAGCAAAGCGGGCTGCTAGCAACCTACAGGAACAGTCGCTGCACCCCTGCTACGGTTTCGTCTGTATTTGACCTCTAATAGCAGGCAGGGCAGGTTTTTACATTTTTTCCGCCTTATTACTATTGCTGTGTCGGCACCCGTAGAAAGGCAAGGCCAGGAACCCGCAAGGGTCAGTAGCATGTCGCTATGGACTGATGAGATCTTTGCTTGCGGATGCGCTGCATTGAACCGGAAAGCCGTAGGTGGCTGTGGGTCATACCCGGAGGCACCTGTGGTCAAGAGTATGCTGTTATGGCGCGGCGGCCTGTAGTCTGAATGGCAGACGAGTGATGTCTGGCGCTGCCACACGCAGGGAGCGTCGTTGCTTCACTGCTACGGCCCGCAGGTTGGTGAGATGTGCCGCAGGGATCGGCAGGAGCAGCTGCGGTCGCAGTACAACTTTGCGTGCGGCTGCGCGGCTTGCGGGACAGGGGTGAGCGCACGGCCACGCCGGAACCCCCCCTCGCATTACTGCTGTCTTCTTGGCATCCGATATTCCAAAGTGTGCGCTGCTACCATAGATCGCTTCGGACACCGCGCATTGTCATCTGACCATCGCGCCGCCAAACCGCAGGTACCTTCATCCATCGCCAACCGCGCTGACGTCAAGCTCGTCGGCTTTGCGTGTCCGCAAGCAGGATGCTCCGGCGCGATCGCCGCGCCCACCTCGGTGGCTGCCGGGGTGTGCGCGCTCCTGCCGCAACAGGGAGCAGAGGAGCCGCCGGCGTGCAGCGACTGCGGAGTGGAGGCCGGCGCCAATGACATGCAGTCGGCAGTGTCTCGAGCCCTGGTTGCCTCCGAGCTGGTCCAGGAGGCGGGGGGGCTGATGGCGGTGAGTGTCACCTGGCGCACTGAGGCGTTTCAGAGTAGGATGATGTGGTCTGTGATGGTCTGACGCGCTTGGCACAGCAGGCCGAGGCCGATCTGGGCATGTTGACCAGGCGCACCGCTGTGATGGAGCTCCGCCGGCACTAAGAGTGTGATTCGCACATGATGCAGCTGTGATTTCGATGTGTGTGTTGCCTGTCCGGGCGGTGCAGCTATAGTAGGATTGTGCACCATTTGGCATCCAGCTATCGAGGATGCAAAGTAATCATGATACGAGTACGAGGACCGGTACTATACCGCAGCATGCACTGCTGTGGATTACAAAACTGCATGTAGTACCGGAAATCCTTACCACTGCGACCGCCGCCAGGATTGTAGTAGGATAGAAGGAGAACTAATCGTGCAACATTTTGTTGCATCCTTTTATTTATATTTGCGTTGCTCGCTTTTTTTGATACAGCGATATAGTAATTGGATCGATACTTGAACTTGTACTTTGTGCTTGCATTTGTACTTTCTGGCAGCATTAATATAATATGGGGTCCATTAGCTTGCCGTGCGCACACGTGAAGGCTGGAGGAGTGTATACCTGCAACCGGATTCGATAGGTTATTTCCCCGTCCTCGCGCAGAGCGCTGTGCTTGGAGCCGGAATCGCTAGAAGGCTGGTGTAGGTGTTCCGCCAGCTTCCGGCCGGTCGTGTCGGTCCTGGATTGATGGTCCGGTGATTTGTCCCGAAACCTGCAGGAGGCGGTTGCGGAGGGCGGGGAGCTCCGGGCAGGGAAGCGCAGTGTTCTCAACTCGGCGATACGCCACTATCTGCAGGTGGGCTGTGATCCCCACCTCGCCGCCGACAAGGCGCTCCTGGAGCTGGGCTGCTCTGCTGAGAAAGGCTGAGAGGGATGCGCTCCACCTGAGACCAGTTGCTTTCGACGCTGTATGTGTCTATGTTGCCGGTTTACGCGTGCATGGGGTTGCCACGCAGGCGCTGGACATCAGGCGCGACGTGCTGCACCCCGACAACCAGCTCCTCGGCATGACGCACGATGCCTTGGCGGACGCCTTTGGGATGCTAGGGGGGGAGGGGCTCGCGCGGGCTGTCCCTCACTGCGAGGCGGCTCTGCGGGTGCGTCCCTCGACAGTCGCTGGGCACGGTGTTTGATGGACTCCATCCCACCGGCTATGTTGATACTGACAGCATTGCGTGCTGCGCGCGCCTACCAGTGTGTCGTCGCCTCCTACCCGGCGGGCTCCTCCGCCGAAGGCTTTCTGCGCGCCAAGCTGGCAGAGCTCCTTGCCAGGAGCCGGGACGAAGGGGCTGCCGCACACAGCAGCGCGACCACCGCGGAGCAGCAAGCCCTGGCCGCTGTGTCCATTCTATCAGCTCACTTTGGGGAGAAATATGAAAAAGTCGCGCGACTCCGCCAGATGTTGGCCGAATGCGACCTGAACTCCGTGGATTGAGTGCAGCACGCTTCACCTGTGGCTGCGTGCTCAGAGCCTCGTCGGATGACTTGCCATTTATAGTATCACAATAAATGACAGGGGTATTGCTTCTGACTCCAGTGCTTGTGGCTCGCGCCACGATGCTGTAAGAACATGCAATCATCCAATGAATCACTGTTTTCTAATAATAATTGTTACTGGTGGGAAAACTAAACACGTGTCAAGGCCCGTTGCCACGGGTTTAGGGTTTTAAAGCCCACGAACGGCCAGCGAGCACGAGTACGCTCCCGGTTATTGTCTGATGTCCTTTGAGCTTCTACTTGTAAGACGCCCTAACCTCAAGTCGTATGTGACACGCATGCTGGTCGCTGTATCACATTCTGGGTCGCAATCTGCGCAATTGGGTTGTGTTCTAAATGTGGTATGTACTATTTTCGCATTTGTAGCAGATAGTAGGCCAGTTATTGCTAGCTATAGCATGACCTGATTGATTGACGCCCAATGCACTGCTGATGGAGTCCTGGCGATATGATTACTGCTGCTGAACATAAACTCGTAAGTCATGCGACAATGACGTAGTAAAGGCGCATCGCATTAAGCATTATTTACTTATATTATTGCTGATGGGGCAACTGAAGAAATTAATTAACGCATCCGCCGCATGCATGAAGCTGTGCGCGAGGAATGAATAATAAGGCTATTACGAATTAAAAAACTACTACCAGGCAGGCAGGTACGACTTGTCGTAATATGATAAGGCTATCCTTGTCTCATACGGGGCACAGGTAGCACGTGACGCGTACGCGTGACCATGGCGGCGGAGCGGGCTGCCCCTGCATCATGCCGCGCGAATACCCGCCAAGGAGATTTGGTTTCGGAGCACAAATCGTTGCGTAGATAGTAAAATCACCTACAATTGGAATGGGCAGCCATGCGCGTTGCTGTAGTGTGCCGTCGGCACGCCTCGGGCAGCCCTGCACTGGTCGTGTGCTCGTTGGCAGTCACATCTCGTCGCTATATACGCGAGCGAGAAAATCTCATGCTGCTGCGCACACCGGCAGGCTATTTCCTTAGACTCAAAGGGGGCTAGGGTCACTACTACTAGTCACTTCGTAGTAGTGACAAAGTGGCTACTACAGCACTTGCGTAGGTAGTGATGACGGGTAGTGGCTACGCACAGCATGCTGCTTGCTCTTCCCCGCCTGCTGCTATGCACTGTCCGCTGATTTCTGACAATATGAACAAATAACAAAGCTCTATGCTTGACTGTGCCATTTTTTCGCCCTCGAGATAGGACTTTGAATATGCCGTTACTGCTGACGGAAAACACTTTAACTTTGTATGTGCGATGATTCATTGTCGTCAGAAGACTACACAGCCACGGCCTTCACGGTCGAGGAGGCTGCTTGTAGACTGTATAGAATAATGCTGCCAGGCAGGTCCCATTGTCTGATCGCCACACAGCACTGTTGATTGCCGGGGGCTCGTTACCAAGGCGGCGAGAATACAGATAGGCGCAGCAGATTTGTACGAGTATAAGTAAAAGTAACTTTGTGGAATGATGTATCGTATCCCCAGTTCATATATATCATCGGCGGCGGCGGGGGCGCACGCCGCCAGCGCGAAAAATAATCCTGCTGCTGCTGCTTTATGATCTTCTTGCTTTATGATGCTTAATTAATATCTATTTCATATCATAAATCATGAAAACTCGAACTGAAACTTCAGGAACCGACTACAGGATTATAGTAGCGAAGATAATATTATGCGTGTAGTCTATAAAAACACGCAGTAGCAAAAATAATAATTAGGATGCCGGCATGCTTCTCCTAAATAATATACGAACAAATCATTATTAGCAAATTAATAGCGACCTAAAAATGCTACCGCCCACGCTGTTGTTCCAACCTGTATTCGTTATTTTATTTATTGGTGTTCGGCGCGGTTCCCCGCCGCGCGTCTCTCAGCATCCTTCACCTGTTGCCCCATGTCGACATCAGCAGCAAAGCCGATCGCCCATCAGCGACGAGTGCCACGGAACGTTGCGAAACTGTTTTCGCCCCCCACGGCGACTGCACAATCCGGCTGACCGGCTCAGTGCCCGGATCCAGGGTATGACGAACTGCGCCGCTAGAATCGCTGACGCACAGTAAGTCCGGGAATTGCTGGCCAATACCTGTGCTCGCGAAAAGCGTAAGAAGTTGTGCCCTCCGCCGGACTGTACCGATGTGCGCGCGGCTGCTTACACTCGCGCGCGTCAGGGCGGGGATCGCCCACGCCTCGGTGGCGGCGGTGCCTCGCGACCAGCAGCGACGTAGAGCAGCACTTCGACTTGCTCGTCCTTGGTGGCGGCTCCGGCGGGCTGGCCTGCGCCAAGGAGGCGAGCGCTCTCGGTGCCAAGGTGGGACGCGACGAGCGCAGCGCCGCCCCACCTCCCCATCCTTGCCCATTCCAAGTCGCCAACGCCGCCGACTGAGAAGCAGGCTGACTAACGCTGCAATTCCGGCCCATGCGTCCAGGTAGGGTTGCTGGACTATGTAAGCCCGTCGCCACAGGGAAGCAGCTGGGGGATTGGAGGTGAGCGCCCTGCCCAGCCCTGCCTCGTCGCCTGCTTGCGTGAGGCAAGAGTGCCGGCACCTTGCCGAGGCATTGCCTGACCTCGGCAATGCCTTTGCATTGCCTTGGTGACGCGCCAGCCCTGCGCTCCTGCTCCAGTGGATTAATGCTGTGGCATTGCTCTTGAAACCAATCACTAGTGCAACGCCGCAGCATTGCTCCACTGGAGCAGGAGCGCAGGTGAGGCGTGGACCACATTCCTACTGTGTGTGTGTGTGTGTGTGTGTGTGTGTGTGTTTCTGTGTCTGAGGGGGGGGGGGGGTGTCTCGGCCACCAGCACTGGTGAAGCGGCCGAGCCAGTGCTGCCGCAGCGGGTACAACGCCTGCCACGCCCGCTTCACTCACTCGCAGGCACGTGCGTGAACGTCGGCTGCATCCCCAAGAAGCTCATGCATCAGGCCTCGCTGCTTGGCAAGTCATTCTCCGATGCTGAGGGCTTGGGCTGGTCGACGCAGACGCCGCCACGGCACGACTGGTGAGGCAGCCAGCCCGCCCTGCCATGCGTGGTGCCCGTCACGGCGCCTGCATGCTACTAGGCATTGTTTCCACACATGTCCTCGGGATGTGCGCAGTGGCAGTATTCATTCCCCTGTCAAATGTCAACCGTGCTGCACATCATTCATCACACAACATTTGAGCACAAACAGCTTAGTGAGTAAATACTGCCATGCGCAGTGGGGTGTATGGCAATATATCATTTATATCCAATAGATTGACATGCCACACTGCGATTTCTTTACTTAGTTGAGCCATATTAGTTGGAAGCTCTTGCGGCAGTGTTGGGTGCCCCCTGAGCGGTGCATGCGTGGCGGGCGCAGGGCGACGCTGGTGCAGAGCGTGCAGAACCACGTGAAGTCCATCAACTTCGGGTACAAGGTGGCGCTGCGCAGCGAGCGGGTGGACTACATCAACGCGCGTGGGCGCCTGCTGGACGCGCACCGCGTGGAAGCCGAGACGGGTGCTGGTGACCGGCGCGTGCTGAGCGCCGATAAGATCGTCATCGCGGTTGGCGGCCGGCCCAGCTACCCTGGTCAGCCCCCTCTCCCCCTCGCCCTCTTGTTCTCCGTCTTGCTTCTCCACACCAGCTGCCCCGCAACCATAAAGCACAAGCGCCATCCGCCACTCGCAGGCGTGCCGGGCGACCGTGAGCTCTGCTACACAAGCGACGACGTGTTCTCTCTACGCACGCCGCCGGGACGCACACTCGTCGTCGGCGGCAGCTACATTGCCCTCGAGACCGCCGGTACAGGAGGGAGCCACCCCCCCCCCCCCCCCCCTGCCCCCCATGACCACCAAAAAGAGAAACAAACGACAGCCCACCCACCCACCGCGGGTATGTGTGCTTGCGAATGCCCCTTAATGGGACCGATGCTGCCGCTCTTGCGGGGTGACATGCGGTGACACACGGTGACAAGCATGCCATTGGTGTCACCCAGCATCACCCTGTAGTCACCCAACATCCGACCTTATCGCCGCCAGGCAGCCCTGACCCGCCCCACCCGCCGCGCCATCCCGCAAAGCGCCCGCGCTCTTGGCCGGGCAGGGACGCTGGGTGACTTTCCTGCCTGCCGGTGATGCAGGTTTCCTGGCGGGCCTGGGCTACGACACCACCGTGATGGCGCGCAGCATCCTGCTGCGGGGCTTTGACCAGCAGGTACGCACGCAGCCGCCGGCCGCGCTTCGCTGCCTGCCTGCCACAACTCCCCCCGGCGGCAGCCCGGTGGCTGACCGTACCGGCAAGAATGCTGCTGCTGGCGGTGACCCTCGTGCGCCGGGATCGCTCCTGCGCTCTCCGCCCCAGATGGCGGAGATGGTCGGCCAGACGCTGGAGCGCGATCTCCGCGTGCGCGTCATCAGGGGCGCGGTGCCGCAGGAGTTCCGCCCTGGGCAGAGCGGTGCGCCCCTCACGCCCACTGCTGCCGGTACCTGCGTGGGAGTAGGGCTGCCTGCCGCCAGCGGTCAGGGCGAGACATTTGGGAACATGGCCACCCACTACCGCATCCTCACCACGGCACCTCCGCCGGAAGTTTTGGCTCAAGCTTAATCAAAGTCCGGCGCGGAACACCTCCCGAAAATGACCAGAACTTAATTCCGGCCTGACTTCCGCAGCTGAATTCAGCGGAATTCCAGGCAGACCATCGGCGCAATGGCGAGGAGCATTGCGCGGCGCTTGTGCTTGTCTGGGCGGTCTCCAGCCTTTGGCTGGAATTTGGCTTGATACATGAACTCCGGCCATTCATTCCGGCCGAAGTCAGCTTCAGCTTGCTTCCATTGAGTCCCGCCTTGACTCAGACTCTCCCGGGGGGGCCACTTCCGCGCGACCCTGGTTCACACTACAGACCCTGGTGCATCCGCGCCCATTAAAAGTATTAGAATGGCTGCAGATGCACAGCCTTACACAAGCGCATTCGCGCCCTCGCTCTCACCGCCTGGCGTAAAGATGAAGAATGCAAGCCAGTGATGATGCTACACGCGGAAGAGTGCGCGTCTGTATTTCTCGCACAGACCATCTCAACACCTTGATTGGTCGCATCAGCATAGGCCGGGGTACGATTTTCAGCAGGACAGGCCCTGCCTTCATAGCGATGTTTACAGCGTTCCCATTATGGACTTCATAGAGGTTCCCATTTTGGGGGCTGAGCTCTGAACTCTATGTCTAACTACATAAATAAAGCGTCGCCTACCCAGGGCGTTCCGTAACTGGATCGCTGCCTATACGGCCGTCGTAGAGACGCTGCAAATAAGTGTTCTACTGTTGCCAGTCCTGTCCCGGGGGCAAAATAAAAAACAAAAGAACTATGCGGAGTACACCAAGGCCGCAACAAGGCAGAGCCCTGGCGTGATCTGCTACGTGTGAGAGAGGTGCGATGGCATGGCTGCCCCTTTGAAATGCCCGTCTCTGGTCTTGCGGTGGAGCAGGGCAGCGCGTGGCCTGCACGTGGCAAGCGGCAGGCGAGGCGCAGCCGAGCACAGAGGAGTTCGACACCGTCGTGCTGGCGGTCGGACGTCAGCCGAGCACCGCGGGCCTGGGCCTGGAGGTACGCGCGCCCGCGGGTATCGTATCGGTTGACCCGCGCTGATGAGAGATATCCTGTACCAGTCCCCCTGGTAAGGTTTGAGGGTTTGGGTTTGGAACATGTGACACAGCCAACCCTCTCCCCGGCAGGCCGCGGGCGTGGAGGTGGATGCTGCGTCCAGGAAGCTCGCTGTGGGCGTGGACGACGCCACCAACGTGCCGCACATCTTTGCCATCGGGTGACGCCCCCGCCGCTTTCCAGACGTCCTCCTGGCATTCTAACTAGGCATCTGCCATAATGGCCGTTATTTAGGCACTCGTGTCCCGCCATGTAATCTCCATGCAGCCGCCGTCATTCCTGCGGCTGTTGCCTGTCCTTTTCCAGCATGAAGCAGTACCAGTTATTGCCACCCCTTTCCTGACCCACAGATTCGCCCCGTTCAACTTTACTTTGCGTCGCCTTGACAATCGCGTGGCTGCTCACTGACGACTTGCCTCGGGTCCGCAGGGATGTGGCCCTGGGCCGCCCGGAGCTCACGCCGCCCGCCATCCAGGCCGGCGTGCTCCTTGCCAGGCGAATGTTCGGAGGGGGCAGGAAGCTGGTAGGCCCTGGCCGCCCTCACCTGTCTGGTGCACCTCTTGAGCCTGGGCACTTTCCCCTACGAAATCGCACCGTCACAAAACCCAACGGGACCTCAGCAGAGAGTTTACACACACTATTAAAAATCAGATGTCCCAACGCAGCGCCACGCTTAAGAGTCCGCATGATTGGACTATGATACCTCCTTCAGCCACCCGGCCCAACACCGTGCTGTTGTTTATGGATAGTCACACGGCCCCGCGCAGCGCCCCCTCCTCGCAACATCCGGTATTACACAACCATCTGCAGCCTTCCTGTGCAACCCCACCACACAGCGCCACTGCTCGATTGGGTGCGTATTGGCATCACGCGTTGCAAATACACTACTTCAAATTTCAATTTCGAATTCACCAACTTTAGATAAGCGGCCGGCCCAACACTGCAAAAATTGGCCCTCCATAGATAGCCTGGTACCCCCATGCAGTGGCGGCTCCGCCCGGCTCTGCAGAAGCAGTTCCATGGCTTTACTATCCTCAGCCATGTAGCCCCGCGATGCCCCCCCATCCCCCCCCCCCCCTGCTTCGGCCTCCGCCCAGCTCCCTCCACCCAGAGCTCTATTGGCTATATAAAACAAGCCGCCCTGCGCAGTGGCCGCCTAGTAGCCCCAATTTGCACCCAAAGCTTTACTGACTGTACCGTGATGCGGACGGCTCACCGCTTCACAGCCCAACACCCAGAGCTCTGCCGCCTTAAACACACCGCCCCGCGCAGCGGTAGCACCCATGGCAACACTGCACATGAGTGCTGCCCCTGTGCAATGCTGACCCTTCATTAGCTTCATTTGCCTGTAGCCTCGCGCAGCGGCCGCTATGTGCGGCCTGACCCGTAGCCCAGCGTTAGTCCTTGCTCTACGGGACACACTGGGACAGACACTGTGCTTGTTTGCAATCACCAGGAGGGCGGCCGCTAGCTTGCTTCCACACTCGGCAGGGTGGCGATAATCTGTCTCCCTGAGCAGGAGGCCTGCAATTCGCGTTTTTCCATGTATGATTGCCAGACGCTCCAGTCAGCTCCCCCAGCTGAGATGAGGGGATGGGATTACTCGTACAAGGGCAATGATACTACGCCCGCCTATCCGAGCTTTCCGTAACTGGTTGCTGCCTAAACGGCCGTCGCAGCGACGCTGCAAGGGTTTCACTGGTGCCATTCCTGTCCCGGGGGCGAGAAAAAAAGCGGGGGAGCTGCCGCCAGAACGTCGTAAATACCAGTACGGTTCAAGTGTAGCCGCCTACTACAATTCGATCCACCACAAGCAGTACCGTTTTATTTGCAGCTAAGCGGGGCCGTTTCGACGAGTGAAGACAGGGGCGCACCAGTCCTGTCCCGGAGGGGGGGGGGGGGGGACGACGCCCGCTGCTGTGCTGGATGAATACGAGTACGCCCCAACTCGCCCCAACTCGCATTACTTGAATGGGCCCAAACGGGTAGGGCGGACCTGTCAGTGCCGGGTATTTTCATGGCAGTGTTTTGGACGGTGATCCAACAGTGTTGGAAATTCTGTCCTTGGTCTTCAATTAGTCTTTTCCTCAAGTTGCTTCATTACTATAACTGAGCGTCGCCCATACAGGGCTTTCCGTAACTTGAGACGCTGCAGGGGTTTCACTGCCAGTCCTGTCCCGGGGGCGAAACAAAACGAGTACGCCGCCCTGGATGTATGTGATACCAGTTCCCCAATAAACACCACGTGTCGTTGCTGAAGGTTGCCACGCGGCAACCCATCCGGTCATCGCCGGGCGCCAGGCTCCCGGTATCTTCACTATTCTGCATCAGCGACTCTGTGACATAATAATAAAAATACAGCGACTACAAAAATATAGTCTCTGTCTTTTTTCAATCTGTCTTTATTTGTATTTATGCTCCGCTCGCTGGAGCCATCCAAATCGCGGTTCATCCGTGCAGCAGCATGCTGAAGGACGCTTGCTGGGCTACGCTCAGGTTCTAGAGTACTATGCCAGTTTGTTCTGGGTGCTGCCCTGTAGCGACTATCTGAGGCACCACCTTTATTTGCAAGTCCTGTCCCGGGGTGATTAAAGACAAAAAACTACAGGTACCTACAGGTGGTCGCAGTACGAATATCCCTATATTCCTTACAGTACTGAGGATTATAAAATTCTCTTACATAAGGGCTTTCACCGAGGATTATACATGTCGCTATGCTATCTATCTCCATAATAGGATTACTAGCGACTATTAAACCCTGTAGCGACCCTGCCAAAAACCGCGCGCCCGCGAGAAATAATTTTCAGGCAGAACCGCGAGAGATTACGCCCGCCCTGGCGGCGCTGGAGCAAACCGCCACACCACCGACTATAGTATGGTCAATTTGTCACAATAATTTTATATAATAGCGACTAATTGTTACTCGCATTGACGTATGCAAGAGCAATTATTACTACCAGGATGCTTTTAGCGACTAGTTCTGCTTTCACTGCGGCATGTGTCATAGCACTGATGGCAGAAAAATATCACGATGCTATTCACGATGCTAATCCGACCGCGATGCTAAATGTACATTACTACCGCAAGGCCGCGCACATCTATGTTTAAAGTACAATAAGCCCGCGGGCATAAACTAGCTGCTAGTGTATACTATGTACGGGCAGGGACAGCAGTCAAGGACGATAATGCGACACAAATAAAAAAAACTAATCGTCTATCTAAACTAATTTCTCATAGAGTCAGACAGCAGTAGTATATTCGTCAGGTATATCAGTATTGGTACCTAGTACACTGCTAGTACTCGCCATGGTTTTAATGCGTCGTAGAAGGCAGGACAATATACCCCGCCCCGGAGGATACGGATCGCGCGGGCCTCTGCCGGGGGGCGTGCTCCTGGCAGCACGACTACGACTGCCGATGACGGGAAGCGTCGTCACCCGCTGCCGCGCTCGACGCGTGAAACGCCCGGGAGTAGTGATCTATCGTGTCAATATATCAGCCTGGTCCTCGACTTCCTGCGGTGTCGAGAGAACGCGGGACAGTATTTAAGAAGCCCAGCAGCATGTCCTCCGACAAAACCTACTCACGAGCCACGACACCTGCTGACGCACACAGCCTCATCACCGCCGCCGACCGCGTTCACCAGGACGAATATTTTCACCGCTCTCTACCGGAGCGACCCCTCGACGCGATTCCGCCCGTTGGCAGACTTGCACCGGATCAGGGGCAGCGCCGCAGCGGCGCGGACAGCTGATATTGCGCGTCGACTTGAATATTCACGTCGCGGCTTCCTGACCAACTGGGTGGCGTCATCACCATGATTCCCACTGCTGCGATCCGCAACATCGAAGGCCTATTTATCGTATTCGTTGTGGCACTGGCCGCAGCGACCAGTGTCGAAGGTGGCCGGCTGCTGCCACAGTCTGGCCCACTCGCTATCACCACCGAAGAAGCATGTGTCGAGGCCGGGTTCGTGTGGACTACGTGCGAGGATGCTTGTGACGAGAGTCGCTGCGTGAGAAGGTTCAATGCGGACTTAGTCGAGCATCACCCGAAGCTGGACTTCACTACCGAAGACAGCTGCATCCAGGCCGGGTTTGTATGGACCGGAGTACAATGCGCACAGCGTCGCAATAAATCCGAGCCTGGAAACGAGAGCCAGGCAACGCAACAGCGCCAAAAGGGGCGGCAGCAAAACGGCTTCGGCAACGGGAACAACGGCCGCCAGCTTCTGCAGCAGCAGCAGTCTCAGCGCCGGCCCCGCCCAAGCGAGTTTACTGTCGAGGGTGCCTGTGTCGACGCGGGCTTCGTCTGGCAAGGTGCCGCAGAACGATGCACCCGCTTTGCCAATGAGGAGATTGAGTACCACCCGTTCGAGTTCAGCACAGAGGAGGCCTGCGTCGAGGCGGGGTATTTTTGGAAGGCCGACGAGTCTATGTGCGTGCGCCGCCTGCCGGCCGCAAAGGGCTCAGCTGGAAGACGGGACCGAGGCCAAAATCAAGTCGAAGGAGAGGGGGCTGGGCAGCGACGTGTCGGCCCCAGGGGCACCATAACCTCCGGCCCGGGGCAGTTCGTCGCAGAGGAGGCTTGTGTCGAGGCGGGTTACGTGTGGACTGCTGCCGCGGAAAGATGTGTCAATCAGACGAGGGACGACTTTGAGCAGCCCTACGAGATCGTCACAGAGGAAGAGTGTGTTGCCAAGGAGTACGCATGGGACCCCGTGAAGAGTATCTGCGTCCGGGGTGCATCATCGACCGGCCGCGGCCGCGGCCGCGGCCGGGGACCATAGTTCCTCGCAACCGCCGCTATACTCGCACATGCCGCGATGACACCTCGTTACGGTGATGCATTGCTGCTGGTTGCGGCGCTAGGTTCCGAAGCCGTGGCAACTGAACGGTGGTCGACTGCCAGGCGGAAGACAAGCTCGGCCAGCCTGTTTCTTGTTGCCTGCCTGCTGGCTGAGTTTCTGGTACCGTTTTGCGACTGTTCTTTGGCACAGACGTCGGCCTCTGCTGGTGAGAGCGAATTTATTGTAACATGTCAAATTATATATCTTTGGAATTTCAGTACATCATTGCAGTACCTGCTATGTATGATGTATTTGGGGCTAAAGTCCGCACCAACCGTACCACACTTTCGTGAGCATCAAAGCGCGCAGCAGGGTTGCAGTAACCCTATAGATAGGTCACGCCCACGGTTGATTGGTTGCTGGTCATCCGTACCGGTAGCTGCACGCACCCCTGCCGCAATAAGGTAGATGTAGAAAGGGGTGGTATGCACTAGTGCATATGCCATATATACGACATGTGGATGTATACATCGTTTTTAGGCCCTGTGTTTTTATGCCAGTCTGTTATGAGGTCGCCGTTTTTTGCCGTCCAAGCAAGAGCAGGATGGGGTTTGAACAGTTCAAATATGCTCACGTACCGGAACGAGTAGTGATACGGGAGAGGAAAGAATAACACACGCCTGGTCCGGAAGATGAACGAGGCATGGCTGGAGGGCGTCACATGACCCTGACAGGCGCGCCTCGCTGAAGCCCTACGATATGGGTCATGGTGTGTATCTATATAGGTAGACCTCTACCATTATATAAATAGATAAATGCATTACATTATGATATTTTGTGTGTATGTATTACGCACATGATGGCAGCAGCCTACACACAAGATGACGACCTCAACATGCAATTCCTCAACTGGATCTCATAATTCATTCGTCCTATATTTGTATGCACGACATAATGGCATACGGTGGCATTATACACACGCCATTGTACTCACGCAAGCATTGGGGAGATGGCAGGATGAGTTCAGGATTGTTTGCACAGCCGTCTGAGCCTGCGGTATGGAATTGCCCGGGGCGCAGATGGACTACGGCTTGGCGGCCACCACTGTGTTCACGCCCATCGAGTACAGCTGCGTGGGGCTGTCGGAGGAGGACGCGGTGGCGGCGCACGGCGGCGCACCGTGGAGGTGTACCACACGTACTTCTCGCCGCTGGAGTGGGCGACCAACCACAACATGGACGACGACGGCACCGCCCACCGCCCGGAGAACAGCTGCTACGCCAAGGCAACCACCGCCCCTGCCCCCCCCCTTCCCCTTCACATCCATATGATCACATTCAACTGGGCCACAATCAATGGCTGTCTCCTCTCCCTCGCCATTGCCCTTCAGGGACCTCGCGTATGTGTTACTGATACATGTCCCCCCCCCCTCTCAATACCAATCGCTTCAATACGCTTATCCTCCCGCATGCATCTGTTGAACCGTTGTGGGCATTACCACATAGCGGAGCTCAGCACCGGGCAGTTTGGGAGTCTCTCAGCGACGCATGTTGGGTGCTGCAGGTGGTGACGCTGACGGGGGACCCGGAGCGCGTCATCGGCCTGCACTACTACGGCCCCAACGCCGGGGAGGTCATGCAGGTAGGCGCCCGCCTCCCACTGCCGCTGAGCGGCGGCGCCTCCCCCCCCCCCCCCCCCCCCCCCCCCGCCCTCCCGGCACCTCACCGGGCGCTTGCGTGCCGCTGCGATCGCGCGCTCCGCAGGGCTTTGCGACGGCCATGCGGTGCGGGCTGACGAAGGAGGCGCTGGATGACACCATCGGCATCCACCCCACCACCGCGGAGGAACTCACCAACATGTCCATCAGCAAGAGCAGTGGGGCAGACCCCTTCCAGGTGCGCATTTTGCAGTAGTATACTAATCTATGCATCAGCACTGCTGTGTCTGGCTGGCTAGCCAAGGGGAGGGGGGGGGGGGGGGGGGGGGGCATCGCCAATGGGGTATGTATACCGAGCACGTCTGGGGATTGCCGAGCGCGCTGCCATTTGGGGAGTGGGGGGGGGGGGGGGGGGGGTCCCCAACGACACTTATATTTGTCATTGGCACATTTCCTCATCGGAGGGTTCGGGCGCTTACGGTGGATTACACGGCCTTCAAGGGACATCGTACTGCTACACGGATATACGAAAAACAATTTCTTATTATAACAAATGCACAGACGTCGTGTTTAGATACATGAGTAATAACACATATGTGTGACCATCCGCCTCTTTTATATAGTTATTATTGGTTGGCATGGGATCGGTAGAGCCCATGGCCGTGCCTGTCATGCCAATGCATGTGGTGTGCTGGAATACTGAGAGGCCGCCGCGTGATGTGATGTGCGCGCGCAGGCTGGTTGCTGAGGGTAAGGCCGCTGCATCCCGTCTCCTCCTCTTGTGCCGCGCTCCGGTCGGTTCGCCGGAGCCGAGCGAGGGGGAGGGGGTGTGGCGGCGTCAGCACCAGCAAAGCCTCGCGCAAAGACGAGGCGCTCCCTTTGGCGCTGCTTGCCGCAGCCGTTGCGCAGCCCCCCGACATTCGTAGGGCATTACCTGTCAAGTCAGGGCGATGTCCCCACTTGTGTGGATGGCTGGCGATGGCGTGTCAAGCAGGGAGGAGCCAGGCAAGCATGACAGCCGCGACCACCCATATCCTGGGACCCAGGAGCGGTCGGGCTTGATCCGCCTGGCGGCCCACCCCGAAGGGGTCTGCCTGTCAGTGTATTAAAATGAGTGTAATGAAGTGAGGCACGCGCTCCTGTGAGACTCGCCGCTTGAAGCAGGGCCAACCGGCAGCCCATCCATAGTTCCCAGACATGCCCTGGCCCTGCTAAATCTACCCTGCTCATCCTGGCGAGAGCCTGTCAGTACTAACCTTCCTCCTCGTATGAGAACCAGAATATTGATACGAGTAGCTGCCGAGCGGCGACTCATTGCCGACTTTTTCCTGGTCTTATCTCGAAACGGTCGGAGGCGAATGTATGGACATGCTGGTCGGATGTCGCTGGGTATCCTGAAATTTTCATCGGTTTTTAAGTGCCGTGGCTGTACATATAATATGGCGGCTGTCCGTAGTTCGTATTCGCAACCCGATAGTCAGCACGCATCAGCGCAAAGCATAGGGCGCAAGTCGGCCAATGCAATTAAATCCATCGATTCACTCATCATCTCTGACGGTATTTAGGAGGTGAGGCAACCTCTGAGCACGATCAGCTACAAAAACACTTTCTTCATAAAGCTCTGAAAACGCTCCGAATAGTCACTCGGGTTGACGGCCGAGATTTCGTTGCCATTGTACTGCAGCGACTTCCAGGAGTGCTCCACCCGCTTGCGGTAGTCGTATTCCTGCGACGCGCAGCCAGCAGCGGCACATCGTCAGCTTCAGCCTGTTCCCGTACGGGCACGTCCCAGAGGTGCGCTGCGCAGCGCTGGCGAGCACACCTGCAGCACGTCGATGATGCCAAACAGCAGCACCACGTCGTAGGGCTCCTTGCCGGGACCGGGCGAGTTGGGGATGGCCGTGGCCGCGATATTGGTGCCGAGCCGGACCGCGGGCTGGTGGAATGCGGCGGCGATGTCGTCTGTGGAGCCAGGGGCAAAGGCCACCGGCCTGGGCCGGGGCGGGAAGGCGGGGATGCACGCGTCAGTTTGAACAGGGTTTGGGAGAAATTCCAAGCGACGAGAGTCACCCGTATTTAATCTCGATGTGAGTGACCACAGTTATATAAAGTTTTCGACACTCGGACTTTCCGAGTGCCGGACAAATCGGAATCACTCGGCACTCGTACTTCGCTTAGCTTTTTGAGGCAGAACACTGAATCCAAGAGAGCTCCCTGTAACGAGGGGGCTAGAGAGAGGATTTCGTGGCAGTCATCGCTCACCGCATGGAGTCTGATCGCTGCGGGTGCCTCGCCAGCACCTTGCTCGCCTTCTCTTCCCTGTCCTGCTGGCTCGCCAGCACCACGCGGCGCTCCGCCAGCTGCATCAGGCCCTCAAGCCAGCGCATCTCGATGCCGTGCTCCTGCGCCAGCTTCGTCAAGTTTCTATGTGTGGCGCCGCGCTGCATAGGGGAGTTTCCGGAGGACGTCGACGCCCCTCCGTTCGCAGCCCCACCGGCCTGGATGTTCACGCGCGACTCGCGGATGGCGTCCAGCGAGGCGGTGTCACGGTCCGATTCACCCTGCAGACCCCAGAGGTGGCAAAAACGCAGCACAGTCTGACTGCCGTGCGAAGGAACACTTGCAATGGGAGGATGTGTTCGAAGCAGGCGGCTTTCAGCAGGCGACCCTCCGCGCAGGCGCAGGTACCAGGGCCCCTACCGATGGTTCCTTGTTCTCACGGTAGTGAATACCCAGGAGAAGCGAGTAATCCATCACGTGCGACAGGTCCAGGAACCTACAGTCCGTCGTCATCTGCCGCACGAAACGGTCCCGCCTGCGAGTTGCGCAGCAGTGGCACGCAGCAGGCAGCTGTTGCGGTAAAAATACGGCTGTACTAGCAGAACGACTGCACCAGACTCGGAATGTAAGACGAAGGTCGAGTCTCAGCTGTAGGCAGCGTAAGGGGCCATGTGGGCAGCAAACTACGGAAGGGGGGGGGGGGGGGGGGGGGTGTCGAAGGAGCAGGCGAGGGCACGCACCAGCCCTCCTCCAGTCTGAAGGTGCAGTCCAGGTCGAGGTCCTTAAGTACGGTGGTTGGCGTGATACTGCCCATCGTGACGCGCCCCACGGTGGAGCCCTTCAGGTCGAAGATGCGGTGCACTTGCAGGTCCGAGCGCATGAGGTTTCCCATCACCACAAAGCGCACCTGTCAGGACAGCACCCGCACAAACAATCGGCTCACGATCAAGGCCTCTAACGCCAGCAGTCTGCACCACGACTGGCATCTTTCATGATGTTTTCGTCGATATGGATGTGGAAAGTCAAAGAATCACGGCTAGGATCGTAGTCTGACGATACATGCGGGAACATGCAGCCCATTCCGATGTTCAACAGTCACTGACCGACATGGTGCGATGGTGATGCCGGGTGCCGCCAAAGTGGAATACCCACTCCGGCTGCTGGCTGGCCGTGGCAGCTGGCGCGCACCTGCCGACCCTTGCTCGGCTTGATGCGGTGGAGGCCATAGAACTTGGTGAGCAGGGTGTTGGGGTACTGCTTCACGTGGTCGTAGTACTGCGGCAGCATATCCATCAGGATCTTCATCTCCTCCTTGCGCATCGTCTTCACCATAAACTTGTCGTCGTGGGAGAGGTAGAACACGCTGCCCGACTTGCCGGGGGTCTTCATCTCCCGCAGCGCTTGGTCGCCTGCCGGGTGAGGCACAATGTCAGAGCGGTGGTGCGGTGCAGCGGGTGTGGAGAGCCCTCATCGTGGGACATGCCAACGCTAGCCGGGGGCTGTAGATTAGAATTCGTGGGCAAAAACCGGGCAAGGGGGGGGCGGGGGGGGGGGGGGGGGGGGGGGGGGGGTGTACCGCAAAGGGAGAGCATGTAGTCGCCTGCATCAATTTCAAACATTTCTCGCAGCTTGCGGAACGTCAGCGGTGCATAGTCCTTCCAGGAAAAATCAGCGGAGGGGTGTGGCGGGGTGGTGTTGCTGCCGCTTCGCGGAAAGTCCACCTTGACCTGCGCGGGTGGAGGCATGCGGGTTGACAGGCTACAGAGGGGTCGCACCATCTACGTGCACATCAGGACACGCCATGTGGAGGAGCTGCTGGCGCGGCATGCCTCCCTCAGGCAGCATCACAGCCAACGGTTCCCTGGGGGGTGTATAGATATAGATATACATATCACGTGTTCCACCCCCCCCCCCCCCCCCCCCCGCGGTCCCACGACGCTCTAGAGTGGTGGCGCCCCACCGTCTGCTCCATTGCCGCCCGCGTGAGCGCGGGCGGCATGCGTGAGGAGGTGACGCTGCCGATGCTGTGGCGAATGCCCTGCTGCAGGCCGATCATCAGGTCGTAGCTCTCGTGCCCCTTGAAGATAGTCTCGCCCGGGCGCTGCAGCGCTTTATTCTTCTCCATGCGCTTGATTGCGGAGTGGCTCACGTGGAGCATCGACTCCAGCACGCCCGAGCTCACCAGCACCTCCTGCACCAGCTTGCCGTCGCGGTACTCCCGCACCAGCACGCTCCCAGACTCAGCCGCCCCCGCCGGGAGGGCGCCTGGGGACTCCTTCTCCGCGGCGTGCGACAGGGACGGAACCGAGATTGGGGACTCTGCCACCCGCTGGAGGGTCTCATTCCCTGACAGGGCTATGGCAACAGCGCCTTTTAGCGAAGCGGGGCTACAAATACACGGGACCACGATGCGGCGGCCGGTTGAGATGTGGGGAGAAGCAAGGGGGGCAAGTCCAATGTGACCTATGTGCGAGTGCGCAAGCTATGTGCTACTAGGGGGGTAATCGGCATGGGCAGGAGTAAGGTAATCAATTTATTGCAACATTACGGATGCGGTATTGGTATGTACGATATCACGCAGAATCACGCAGACTGCCACAGATTGATTTGGGAATACAATACACGGGTGATGTCGCTGCACATCTCTGCGCGAGCTGTCGTTGATGTTCTGACCATGAGACGTTTCTATATCACGCGGCAAGCTGCGCTTGAAGGCGGAATACAGAGCCCGTGATGCATACGTCCGGTGATGCATACCCTAAACCTATGGAATACAAACCTTAAGGATAGTTCACCCTAAGATAGCAGTGTTTCTCAATTTCTAAGGTTCTTCATATGTTATAACTCGGTAGAATGCAAACCCTAAATGTGCAAACGAGGTCAAGGCAGCAGTCGTGGTGTTGCATGACAGTCAAAGGAAAAGCAAGAAATGCTCCAAACACAGCCAACAGCATGTTCTGGATAGGAGCATCGCCCGGGGGGGGGGGGGGGGGGGGGGGTGGCGCACCGCTGGAGGGGTGGGAGGCGCTGAGCACGGCGCTCCGCTGGACGCCGTCACCCTCCACGCGCTGCACCTCCTCCTCGTCGCTACTGCCCACGCTGACGTCGAGCTGCTTCATGCTGGGCACCACGTGGAGCGGGCGCTCGAGGCCGTCCTCCTCGGTGTAGGTGGCGCCCGAGCGGCTGGCGCGCTTGCGCGTGGTGGCGGGCCAGTAGATGCCGATGCCGTGCTTGCGGCCCGCCTGCCAGAAGCCGTCGTACAGGCTCCTGTCCGCCCAGGTGAACACGCCGATGCCCGACTCCTGCCCCTCCTGCCACTCCCCGTCGTAGCGCTCCCCGCTCTTCCACACAAACGTGCCCTTCCCGTGCATGCGGCCGCCCTTCCACTCGCCGTCGTACTCGTTCCCGTCGCGCCAGCGGTAGTGCCCCGGCCCCTCCGCCTTGCCCTGCTTCCACAGCCCCTCGTACGTGTCACCGTTGGCATACACCTTCTTCCCGAGCCCGTGCTTCAGGTCGTAGGCCCAGCTGCCGCGGTAGTGCGTCTTGTCGGGCGCGGTGAAGGTGCCCATGCCGTGCATGTAGCCGCTCTTCCACTCGCCCATGTACTCCGCGCCACTGGGCCAGGTGTACTTGCCCACCCCGTGCTTCACGCCCTTGGACCAGGTGCCCTTAAACGCGCTGCCGTCCGCCCAGGTGTACACGCCCTCCCCGTCTGGCTTCCCATCCGCCCACATGCCATGGTACTGGTCGCCGTTGGCAAAGCGCTTCACGCGCAGCTTCTCGCCGTTCCCAGCGCTGCGGCCGTCCACAGTCTTGCCGCTCGTGGACGGCCGGCTGCTGTCGCCGGCGGACGGCAGCGCCGACGGCATTGAGCGAATCGGAGCGCTGCTGCCCTCGAGCGGCCCAGCTGGTGCTCACGAGTGGGGAGCAGTGCTGCGGATCCGGCTGAGGACGCCACCGCAGCAGGCCTGGCGCCGAGCAGCTACCACCCGCTCAGTCGCCCTCCAGCCTGGCCGATGACGCACAGCCACAGGCACACCAACGCTCAGCCCTTAGGTCACACGCACGGCTCTCCTGCGCCTGTGCCGCAGGCTCTGCCAGTACATGGGAAAGGTGGGCAGAGGGGGGGGGGGGGGGGGGGGGGGGGGTGACACACTAGAGGACCAGGCATCAGGTACTGTGGAGGTGAGACACGCAAGGCAGGAGCACTGACCAATGAATGAAACAGCGAGCGCCTATCTGAGCTAGCGGGAGAGTGGTCTTGTGAGCCCAACCAGCACTTGCCTTGCTGGTTGGGCAGTGGGTATGGTGGCGGGCACAGGTGTGGATGTTTGCTGGGGTGAAAGGTAGCTATTGGGGGGTGGGGGTGGGGGGTCTAAAGAGGGGGATCGAACAACCTGGGCTATGTGTGTGTTGGGGGGGGGGGGGGGGGGGGGGGGGGGGGGGGGGGAGGGGGGGGCGGGCGGGCAGCGATGAGGGCGCATCCCGAGGGGTCAGGCGGGCAGCGCCTCAGCAGCCTGTTTCCATCAGCCCACTCTCACTTATATTGCACTGCGCCCACTGCGCCCACTGCGCCCACTGGGGGGTGGTGAGGAATGACTCAACGCCTCAGCACTGCAAATTATTATGATAGCTTACCGGTATTGACCGCTGTTTGCACCGGTATTAACCGGGCACTGCCTCTTGATGCAATTATTTATGGCCGCACCTGGTTCACGTCAGGCGTCGCTGTAGCAGCGCTGCCCCCTGATCTTCAGCTGCTGTTCATAACATCAAACAACGTGCGGCTGTTCTGACTGCTAGGTGAGGGTCCTACCACCTCTTCCGCGAGTACAGGAGTCGAGAAGCGACCAGCGGGACGTGGAGGTCCGCGTGATGCCTGATGAGGACAATACCCCAGTACGTATCAGACGGTACCCTGTAGCGACTGCAGGGTATCAACCAAATAACCCAAATAACTCCCCTGCGACCGGTGGTCTACGACGCGACAGATCGATGGCGGAGAATCACATATCGGCAGCCGCGCCGGCCGCGCCTGCTCGCGATAAGCGGACGATATATGCCGATCAGGAGTATCGCTTCTCAAAGTACTAGCGACTAATTATCAGCATTGTTCAAATAACGAAACAACACGAATATACTGAGAAATCACAGCTGTATCTTCAAGGCCGCCCAGCAAAAAGTAAAAACACCTACTGAATCTCAATCAGTATTTTATGTATTATCTGTGCATATTAGTTAATACGAAGTAATGATGAGGCGCAGCGCGCGGATGCGGTACGCGACGACGAGCAGTTCAACCAAAAAGTTCAAGCAGCCGCCGCCGCCGCGCCGCCGGGGCGACTCGTTGCTTGTGTGGCCGAGGTCGCTATGCCGCGCTGGCGTCGTCAGCGCCGCCGCTGATGCCGCATCAGCAGGGCGGAGGGATTCAAGCGATGTCGAGTCGCTATGAAGTCGAAGAGTCACACAATAATAAGCGACATATCGAGAAGGTCGACTGCTGCTCCGCCCAGAGACAACCGTCCACTGGCTTCTTCAAACTCCGCTTGCTCGTCGGCCACTGGCTTCAGCCTGAGGTCGGTGCTGCCGCTCCCCCGTTTCGCAAAGCCGTGGCGACAAGTGCTGCGTTTTTTGCCCGCGGCGACTGATCTGATCCCACACAGGTGCGTGTCGTGTTATAAACAGCACGCGCAGCCGGCCGCGGAGCTGGATCATTATATCGCTGCTCGGCGGGCCGATCAGGCAGCATCTTACAGGCTGCTGCTCCGTGTGCCTCTCTCGCCGCAGCCTCCACCGGGCGATATCGCAGCATGGCGGACGCGAACGTCTCCGTTCGGGAGGACATGAAGGATTTTTGGGTAGAGCACTCGGAACACGCCACCGTGGACGACATGATGCTGGACAGCAACTCTGAAGCGATTGACAAGCTCGAAAGGCCAGAGGTAGGATAACGCAGCAGCACGCCCCGAATCGGCAGAGAATGCGATGCCGCGAAAGCTCCACGCTAGAGGCTCCGGAATTGTTCTGAAATTGACCCCTGGTTTCGCTACTCACCGCAACCATAGGTGCTCCAGCTGCTGGGCTCTGTGGAGGAGAAGCGCGTGCTCGAGCTCGGTGCGGGCATTGGCCGATTCACCGCTGACCTCGCAAGGACAGCCAAGACGGTGCATGCGGTGGACTTCATCCAGCGGTTCACAGACGCCAACAAGGTGGCGAACGCGGAGCACAAGAACGTTTCTGTGGAGGTGACCGCAGCTGCTGTCCCGCAGCCTCCGCTATGTTCGCTGAGCATCGCGACGATTCGGTGCTGAATGGACGTGTCCGTGTGCTGTCCAGTGCGCGGACGCCACCAAGGCTGAGTACACCGAGAACGCCTTTGACGTCGTGTTCTCTAACTGGCTCCTCATGTACCTGACCGATGAGGAGATCAAGACACTGGCGTCCAACATCCTGCTGTGGGTGAGTGCCATCCGTGCCTAACCCCCCCCCCCCCCCCCAACCGCCCCCCTCCCCCCCGCCGTGCGCTCCAGCCGACGGTTGACTGGTAATGCTCTGCACTGCAGCTGGGCGAGAAGGGCACCTTCTTCTTCCGGGAGAGCTGCTTCCAGCAGTCTGGGGACCGCAAGAGGAAGAAGAACCCCACCCAGTACAGGTGCGGCCCATGGCCGCCCCTGCCGATGCGCAACACAGCTGCTCCAAGCACCGCGGCGCAGTGGCTTACCCGCAGTGCACATCGGGTCCCAGGAAGCCGCAGGACTACTTTGCGCTGTTCGACGGTGCGGAAGCCACCATGGCGGACGGCAGGATAGCGTGCTTCAAGCTGGAGTTCTGCAAGTCGCTGGACTCGTACGTGGAGCTCAAGCACAACCAGAACCAGCTGTGCTGGAAGCTGACCAAAGGTCCGGCCACTTGTCCTACCTAATGGCGCTGCAGATAGTTCGGGTGATGCGTGCCTTCAAATGCGTGATGTCGCCGGCACGGCTGAGGTCAACGCCCACGTGCGCAGGTGGTGTCTGACGTGAAGACGGAGGCGGCGTTCCGCAACTTCCTGGACACCTCCCAGTACAGCCGCAACGGCATCCTGCGCTACGAGCGCATCTTTGGAGAAGGGTTTGTGTCCACTGGCGGCCTCGACACCACTCAGGAGTTCATCTCGCAGCTGGATCTGAAGCCTGGGCAGGTGCGGCCAGGCATCAGGATCACGCCAGTCACGCAATCCATCACCTGTCCTGCGCCACCCTGCTTGGGCATGCGCTGTCCGCGCCGCTGACGGATGTGTCAACGCACGTGTGTGCGGTGGCTAGCGTGTTCTGGATATTGGATGCGGCATCGGCGGAGGGGACTTCCTGATGGCGGACAAATACGGCTGCAAGGTAAGCCACGCGCACTGTTGCCGCGGATGACTGCTGCTGTGTGCGGGATTTGAAGGAATCCTGAGGCCAAACGGCTGAGCCGAGCGTGCCATTTCAGGTGCATGGCATGGACCTCAGCGTTAACATGATCTCCATTGCGCTGGAGAGGGCCTCTGGGCGCAAGAACGCACTGGTGACGTTTGAGATTGCGGACTGCACCACCCGGGACTACGGCGAGGAGTCGTTTGACGTGGTCTACTCACGCGACACCATCCTGCACGTGCAGGTGCGCCTGCATGTGTACCCACATACGCCGCCACCGCTGAGAGTCACCGGTGATACAGCCCCAATTCAATGCTCGGTGATTGCAGCTCGTGAAGGCCAAACCTTGCTCGTAGGTGGTGATAAGAGTGTCCAGCACTGCGGCGTCTTGAGGCATGTTGTGTGTCGTTACGGGGAGGCAGCATGAATGTCGATCTATAGGAATTGTATGCCAATTTATTGGACTGACACTTTGTGCCACGTGCCCCTGGTTCTCCAGGACAAGCCTGCCCTCTTCAAGCTGTTCCTTAAGTTCCTCAAGCCGGGCGGCAAGCTGATGATCAGTGATTACTGCCGCAGTGAGGCGGAGCCCACCGAGGCATTCAAGGCTTACATCAAGCAGCGCGGCTATGACCTGCACAGCCCCTCACAGTACGGGAAGATGATTGAGGCCGCAGGCTTCACAGACGTGGTTGCCAAGGACGCGACTGACATGTTCGAGGCCAGCCTGCGCAAGGAGCTGGCGCTGGTGGAGCGCATCAAGGACGAGTACATCAAGGAATTCAGCCAGAAGGACTACAATGACATTGTTGATGGATGGAAAGCCAAGCTGGGCCGGCTTGACCAGCAGCGCTGGGGTTTCTTCACGGCGGCCAAGCCACTATGAACGGCTGGCCGCGCACTCGCACGATGTGGATCACAAGCAGTCGAATAATATCATCTGTGGGCCACGCGCACGACGACCAGCTTGCCTCCTGGAATGTGTCATCCGACATGATTCTGTGCACTACTTTTAATTAAATTAGCAGCAAGTAGCCACAAATTTATGCTTCTCTTCCAAACTTTGCCCGATTGCATCTCACCGCGTGATCGCAAGCGCTGACCACATGCTGCGGCTGCTGATGGAGCACTCTGTCGGGACCTGCTCTGAGCGGACACGTCCTGCCGTACATTACCTACCCGTAAATGCTTGAATGTGATGGGCAACAGTGTAGTGGGGTACGAGTACCCCCACAGAAGTCTGCAAGGGTGGACTCGGGTGTAGAGTACCTCCATGAACCCATCGGGCCAGCAGCTGCAGGTCGAAGCACAACTGCCATCTGCCATACTGCCATCTGCACATTGCGGGATTCAGGTACTTCTGAGTGCTCTCTGCTGAGCCCCGATACTTATGCGTTTGTTTAGTTGCTGTGTCGTCATGGTTGGCCAACATCCCCACAAAATGCTTGGGTATACAGCGCGTTAACGTGTGAGTGTGTGTGTGCAGCGACTCGAAGCTACCGCCACAGCGTCGCAGTGCCACACACATACGAAATTGAATCAAACATATTGTCGAGGGTAATACCAGTTGATTGCTGGGCTATGAAGCGCTCTACAGGACCACATGGACAGGAATTGGTCTTGTTAATGTGGTTTATGTGACATGCTTTGACAGATAAGCCTTCTCCTCCTTGGCAAATTGAGAAAGATAAGCCAAACATTGCAGGGGGTGCTTTGCTTTCCCGCCTGTACATTGAAAAGCGGGAGATTGAAGCAAAGAGTGCACGTGAGTGCAGGTATGGGTGCGAAGGGGATGGCCATTCCAATGCATGCGAATTGCAAAAGGTGACCCGCATGTGCATTTTGGACAACCAAAAGTAAGATGTATAGTGGCAGTATTAGAACCCATTAATATACACACCGTGGCCGTTAGGCTCGCAGCTATTGTAGCGGCACAGATGCCCTATCAGCTGAACAACCATCCACATGGCAAAACTGTGTGCAGTGGCCGTCGGCAAGATGCATGATCGTCCAGGCCTCCGTCCCAGGCACGGGGCTTGAAATGCCAGTCATAACTGCATAAATGCTACGCCGGTGCTCATCTAGTGCGCGCTTAGCCTGACTTGAACAGCAGGACAGCGACCTGGCCTGTATGGCACATGCGATGGAAGCAAAGTCAGCAGCAGTAGCTACCAAGAGGATCGTGTCATCCCACGGTTTGAGCAAGCACATGGTTTTTTCTGTGTATTAGTTTTCAGGCAACCCACCAAGGTAAAAGTAGATGAAGTGCTTCGTCTCGTGTGTTACGTATGAGCCAAAGTTGCGGCCGACGATGCAGTGCCACGTGGGGTTGTACTTCTTGTCGAATTCCTTCTTGATAAAAGCGGCGATGTCCTTCTCCACGTTGTACTTCTCCAGGGCCTGCACCACAGAAAAGGGACAAACTTACATGCCAGCGCGGGGGGGCATCGATTGCGCTGCGGCTGGATACACCAGCAAGGAAGGACCAACTGCGAAAGGGCCCTTCCTGCGAGCACGAGCAAGATATGCATATGGTTCCCTGTGCAAAGGCCACAACGAGCGATTACAAGCCGTAAGGTCCCGGCTTCTACTGTCCTTACACAACACTGGACGCCGCAAAGGCCGCGGGACCAACTCCGGAAAGCGCCGCGGCTGCCCACAGTGCAGCGCATCCCAGCACCATGACGCCGTTTTGAAGCGACACCCGCAGTAAACCCAAGGTGTCACAAGACAGCTGCCACAGACTATGTAGGTTAGACCTGTGTTGTCGACGTACTTCTGATACAATCCACGCCTAGTCGTTATAATTGGGACATGCGAACTATCTCGCGGGGTACTTCGCAGGCAAAAGCCGAGGGGGGCGCGGAAGGGAGCCACACGCACGACAGGGATGACTCAGGTAGCACAGCACACAGAGTGCAGCTGCACACGATGACATGATGCATTCAGTGAGTGTTCCATTGGTGTGTGGTCGGGACAAACGCCGCGGGGGAGGTCGGGCGGGGGGGGGGCACCTGAGTGGAGACGTCGATAGCATCGACCTGCATCTCCTCCGACATGTCCGCATTTTTAATAACAGCCTTGCGGTCCGCCATTTTGCCGCGTGGGCGTTACGCCGAGAACTACAGCAGAGACAGGAATGAGTGCAGGCACGGTGCGGAGGTCCAGGTAGACGCTGCAACTTATGGGCGTGTGCGGGGGATGTCAATGGATGGCGACTGCAGCAGCGCCTGGACTTAACCGACATAGTCGTCGCCCACGCGGGGCGGCTGTCGCAGACAGCTATTTTTGGCCGCGGGCATGGTCGGCGCGCGACTGTGCTTTCACCGCGCGTGCTGTGCGCGCCCCATAAATATCCCGCGCGCGTAGTACGGCGGCGGATACGAGGAGGGTTCGGCCAAGCAGAAAGGTGCCTGGCATGTTCCGGCCATTATCGTAGGCTGCTCGCATGCAAAATCTGAGACCATCCATTGACCTGATGTAATAATGTATCCATTGACCATACATGTTAGTTCTGTTTGTAGTGCGCATTTGTTAACGCCCTGATGTAAAAAATATGTCCATTGACATACGCGAATTCTATTTATAAACATACGTTTTCGACAGCTCCCAACCCGGCCCCTCTGTGCGGATTCCAAGCCGTCGAGGGGTCCGCCAGGGTTGCATCCTCGGCCCCATCTTGTTCGCCGCCGTCGCTGCCCGAGTGTATGCTCGCATCGCCGCGACTGCCCCCGTCACTCGGTGTTGGCAGTTATCTCTAATGACGCCAACATGGTCGGCACTGGTGACGGACTTGCGCCTGCTACGCGGGTGGCCCCGTGCGCTTTTTTCCGCCGTTGGATTAAGCGTCACCATATTCGCAAACGACGTATTGTTAGCCAAGCGTATTGCCAGCTTGGCTCTTTGTCCCTGTTCGGCGCCCTCCCTTTTGGGTATTTGTTGCATGTATGGTGTTGCAGTCTCCTCGTCCGGAATCAAGGTGCTTGGTGCCCCTTTGGGCTCGGCTACTTTCGCCCGGGACGTGTTGGATAAAACGGTCGACATATTCCACCAATTTGGCTCCCGGCCTATCGGTTATTTGGCCGACCAGCACTTCCACTCCGACACCGCTACTCGTTTGCTACAAGTTTGCGGCCGCCGTTTCGGCCACCACCTCTGCTCCACGCCTCGCTCGGGGCTCGACGGGTCGCTGTGAGGGGTATGGCGACACTTTTACGTCCTTCCTCGAAGATGCAGACGCCACCGCGTTTTCAACGCTCGCCGGCATTTGGGGTGTTAGCCCCGAGCTCATTAATACGCCCTCCATGCGCACGCAACTGTTCCTCCCGGTCCAATTTGGCGGCCTCGGCATCGGCGATAACGTGGTTTTCGCAGATGCCTCCCACGTCGGGGTTGCGGTCCTTGTGGTTGGTCAAGCTGTGACTTTCCTCCGTGCTCAACATGCCACCCTGAGCGACGCCGGCGCGTTCCTTTCCGAGCTGTCAGGCTTATCCAACCCTCATAGCCTTTATACCTTGTCGGGGCGTCCTCGATTCATCAGGCTTTGGCCACCCCAACGTTGGCGCCCGTTGCCGACGCCAACGTGTCGGCGCCGATGTGGGCTGTCGAGCTTCGCGCTGCTCATACCCTGTGTCGTTGACGAGTGTGGAGACGGGGTGCTCGAGGATCTAGGGGCGCCGTTGGCCTTTGCCCTAAAGTTGCTCCCCTCCAATCGCTCTCCCGTTGCCCGTGCCGGCTGCTCGGCCGCTGGGACTGAGCCGGCGTCTTCGATGCGCTCGGCGGCCGGCCTCCAAGCCATACCGCATTACTCGGACTTCCCCTTGCACTCCTTGCACTCCATGTGGAAACCCTGAGCCACCGCATCCACACGGTCCGCTTCTCAAAGCTTGCTGCGCGTATGCCTACAAGCGGCCCTGGCCCTGACAGGAACCGCTTCCGGGGCCGCCTCCTACGCGCTGCGATAGCGTTCCTGGTGACTGATCCTCCAAGTAAGGGTCGCCTTTGTGAAGTCCGTGATGAGCGTTCCCCTGAGTACTTACGATTCCATGTTCCGCGTTGCCGCTTGCCGCCCAGTTGGCCTTCCGGCGGCTTCTGTCCTCTCCCTCGGTGAGCTCTGCCCTTGTGCTTTTTGCTCCTTCTCGGTAAAAAGCATGCTAGCCCGTTTTGAAGATGCTGGCGTGGAATTCACTCCTTAGGCTTGGGCGGTCGCGTACGCTGATCACTTGGCACGTTGCTTTGGGGGCGACTCCAATCACGCCGCACACGAGTGGGCGGCACATGGCCTTTCCGACGTTTGCCCCGACGTTAAGTCCGCCCTAGACATGGGTGTCCATATCCTCACGGACCCGTCAGTGCTTGTTTCTCTCGGTGGTATCCGCGGGAACACGGTTACTGTCGATACCACCATTGCCCCTATCCTTGGCGTGTCAAGCTCGGATCCAACGATTGCATTGCGGGCGGCAGAGCGCCACAAAATCCAAAAGGATAACGAGGGTGTCCGAAACGCCGCCAACATGCTTCGCTTTGTTCCTTGCGCCGTCTCCGAGTTCGGTTCAATGGCCCCGCACGCTGAGGCCTTCTTGGTGGAGCTCGCAAAAGCTAGCCACACGCACACTGGCCAGAAAATCGGCCAGCTCTTGTCTGCGTGGCGCCGCCGTTTCTCCTTGCTCATCAACAACATGGCACATGCAGACAACGTTCTTGGCGGGGTCGCGGCGGCGCGCGCGGCACGTGATGGTGCTCGTGCGTCTGCATTGCGTCGCTCGTCGGCCTGTGTTGCTATGAACCGCGTCATCGGCTGCAAACGTACTCGCCGCGGATGATGATGGCCTACCCCGGGGCGGTGGTCCCCACTGGTTTCGTGTTCCCCTTTCGGTCTTTCTGGTCGTTCCTTGGTTTTAGTGCTTCCCGTGACCCTTTGGTTCCTTGGCAGCTTGGCGACTTCCTGATTCCCTTGCTTGGCTCTTCCTTGGTTCTTGGCTCCCTGGCCTCCCGCTTGCTGACCCTTGGTTTCAAGCTTATGTCTCTTGCATAGTTGCTTTTAGTTATGTTTGTAGTGCGTATATGTTAAAGCACCGATGTAAGCATAGTATATACAAGAAACTCGACCCCAAGGATGCTGAAACTGTTGTCCTCCCTTCGATGATAGTAGGTTTTCATGCATATCCGGAAATACCCTAAAATGCACATCCAGTGACAGACCCGCCCCCCAAAAGTATAAAATTTCGTTGGGAGGACAGCATATTCGGAATCTTTGGGGTCGAATTTCTAGCCTAATGTCTGGTTGAAATGGTCAGTAGGGTTATAAATCCTAGGATTTACAGTGTTTAACAAAAGAGCCCTAATTAGTACATACAGTCCCCCTCGAAAAAGTCTCGACCTGTACGTATCTGTCCATATCGCCACGTCAGCACCGGCGCCGCCGACCGCCGAGCGGTACAGTGGCGCATTGTTATGATATGAATAATTTAAAATATTCATTAATGGCTTGAGATGTGATAGGTGCCTATTACGCTCATGATTCCGGCGGTCTGCGCAGGTTCGGACCATGCGGAGCCGCCCCTGGGTGGAAATATAACCGAGGGGGGTAGGGGGGGTCCGATGCAAATATTTCTAGGTTCTCCTACAAACCCTAGTACAGTGGCTTACCGCGCGACCCGCATCCCGATAAAAAGGCGATGTACTCGCCCCGCGTGGGCAGATTTTCTCCGCTTAGGGGCCCGCTAGGAGCAGCCCAACAACAGAATATGGGAGCGCATTGATGGCCGGCCCTACCACATACCCTGGACGATTCCCTAGCAGGTGACCATATGGACCCACCCGCTGACTCGGGGCTGCACCTCTGCGCAGTATAGGCTGAAGCCCGGGCTATACCAAGGGCGCATTGAATGCGGACAACAGCTTCAGGTGGGCTGGCTTTTGAGCAAGCCTTTATCGCAGTATTGGCCGTTTTGCGGGGACTGCTCACTTGCTCGCATGCCGACGGTGGGGAGAGCGCGCCTTTGTGAATGTGCTCTACGATGGTAGAGCTAACTCTTGGCGTGCATCCGTACAGATAGAACGCATATACGTGCGATATACAAATTCGTGCCCTTGTGACATTGGGTTATCAAATTCATTACTAACTATGAACAATGACACGCACACGTATGGCATTTACAACGAGAGCCCAACAAACGCCGCTTAGGGCTCCCCCCACGCATGATGTCGTGTTCGCGTATGACACATGGAAGGGCGCGGCCAGAAACGAAGGTGAGGGCTCATAATGGACCAATGTACAACTGATGCTTGACAAGGGGGGCAAGACTTTTGTGGGCAGTTGTACTTAAAACATTTTGCACAGGGGTTTGTCTTTTGCGTGAATTGCAGCTCACCCCCCCCCCCCCCCCCCCCCCCCGGTAGGTCGTGCTGAAAATGTTCAACATGGTCCCTGAAGAACCCTTCTGAAGTGCAAATGTGTCCGGTCGGGCAGTCTTTTCTTTTCTTTCTTGGGGGCGGGGGGGGGGGGGGGGGGGGGGGGGGGAGCTGCATTACTTTCGGCGTTACATGGCGGCACGATAAACTGCGGAATGTACCAATGTACTGTGAATGCTGAAAAAAATCAAAATCCCCGGAAATGAACACTTTCACATTATCAAACAAGGGCTTAATATTGAAAAAACGGTCAAATCGGAAATCTGACATTTGCTTGGAAAGTTAATGTTGGGGCAGGCCATGCACCTTTCTTCACCGAACCCTCCTCGTAGGTACCAGTAATAGAGAACATGTATGCCTCGTTCCGCTTGGTAGAGCGGTGGTCTCCTACTCAGGAGGTCCCCATATCGATCCAGGCTCTTTTTATATCAGGGCAATATCGTCCATGCATGTGTCCCGGGTTACCTGGTTGATGCACTCATTAGTTAGGCCTTCGGGGTTCGAATGAGGCAACAGTCTAATAATGCCAGACCTACCGGTACGACTGCAGTTGGCGCACCTGTGCAGGTCGAGTGCTGGGGCGGCTTCGGCCGATGACCCGGGGCGAAGTATACTTTATTACTTTAATAAACGGAGAACCCCTCGGATAATAGGAAAATTAGTAAGCCCTCGTAAGGCGCAACGCACAGTGTAAAGCTCAGTTTTGGTCGGGTTTGCGCGCGTGAGGTGACACAAAAACTAGTTTTAAGCGATGAAGAGCTGCTGGCTCAAAGATGTCCACCGTGTCAATTAGGCTTCGGGTCATTATTACGACCCCCTTAGGACAAACTTTATCCGCGTTTTTCTATCTTGGGTGTACCCCATGAGAATATAGCATAAGACAATCTCCGCGCAAGAAGTACACGTACCCATACCGCCTTTCATGCGCGCGCGTCATATCATCGTATTCATATCGTCTGCCAGCACCATTATCGTCGCGCACCATCCGCTACCTGGACCTGGTAGAGGCAGCCCAGCAGCCGTCGATTGCTGCTGATTTTTTATTCTGCCTCACGCTTCGTCGCGCCGCGTTTCTTTTTTGGTAGCGTATCGTCGTTGATGATGGCGGGGCGGACTACGGCAGGTCTACTCTCCTTGACGAACGCCTGCGGCTGACGGGGCACACTCGCACATTTGAACACCGATACCCATAATAATTCCCACGCTACGGGTGTATCTGCTTCCGCGAGAATATGCTCGGACAGCACGTCGCCTTGAAGTCAAGCGGTGGCCTTGGCACGCTTCCGCATGTGGCGGCTATCCATCGGAAGGGTGGGTGGGTATGTGCCCGAGCACTTCACAGACTAGGGCATGCGGAATCATGCCCCTGCAGAATTTTTTCCCCGTTTTTTTCCCGCCCCCGGGACAGGACTGGCACCAGTGAATTTTTTCACTGGTATTTTTCACGCCCCCGTATCGGACGTGTACACCGCAACATGCCGACCCACCCCCTGCCTAGAACTTGTGCCTCTCAACCTGGGCCTTGGGCGTTGGGCCATGGCCTGCCCCTCCTTTCCCTTCGGCACGACAAGAGCGCTAGAAGGGCAGCCTTGCTTGATTACAGGACCATAATGAACATGGTGGGTAACAACACTGCATCTGCGGCACAGCTGCCTATTACAGGACCTTTGCTTAGCGGTTTATCACTTCCCCTGTCTTCCGTGAATGGGGTAAGTTGATCTGGGTGGAGGGTTGGTGGAGGGAGGGGGTGTAAAATCCCCCAGGGCGTGGAGAAATGCCCTCAGAGTGGCATGTGCGGAAACACCGTACCATGTGATGGGCCGTAATGCTGTCTCTGCTGCCACAGCTAGCCGCTACTTCTTTGCAGCGCCTTTCATATTAAGGATGAGTTTACGTTGCTTTCATGACTGACAAGCTGGCCTTGTCGCTGTCCTAGGTGCCATACTCACTGACAGCGCGCAATTCCAGGCGCCTGGTGACGGTGTCGGGCCTGGGCTCTAGCTTCAAGAATTTCCTAACCGGTGAGCATGAATCATATATGGTATATGGCCTGTCTGCCCCCTTGAGTCTCACTGATGACAGCTTGATGCTTTTCAGATGGAATTCCCCTCCGTACCCGATCGCTGGTTGGTATGACACAGATCAGTCCCGGATTGCGTACTGAAGACGGGTGCCATGACTTGCTATGTAGGCAGCGCTGCCTCAGTGCAGCTAGTAACAGATAATGAAGCTGAAGGCATTGGGCCGCCCATGATCAGCGCGCCATTTGACGTGCTCATCCGGGTCACCGCCTCCAGTGACATCGACATCAACAAGGTCTATCTCAAGGTTGCGTCACCGTTGCGACTGGCGCTGAACCAACGACGCATTCAATTCTGACCGCGCCGTGTCTCTGCTGATGCTACCCCGTGCTGAATGAAATCTGCCCGTGCATTATGTGACAGATCAGGAATTATGAGATGCTGGACCAGTACCCGGTGCGCTCCCCGTTTTCATCGCACAGGCAGTGATACGTTGATATGCTGGCGATGTCCTTACTGCTAACAAGAACGCACACCCCACAGGTCGATACACTGAGTGTGGATGAGACAGTGACGGACACAGCGTTTATTTTTGACACTGAGATGGATGTGGCTGGGGAGCGTACCATTCCGGAGGGGAAATCCATGGAGTGGAAGGCCCAGGTGTGCCCCACAGTGGACTGATCCCACATGCATGCATACAAAAGGAATCAAAACAGACCCGGGATCGTGCCATGAGGAGAGTGCTGATCGCTCTACTTGTATGTCCAGGTGACGCTCCCGGAGAATTTACGACCGAGCTTCTCTGGAAAGTACATAAGAAATGTATGGGAGATGGAGGCGGGCCTGGGTACGGGGATCACCGGCGGGAAGAACCCCACGACTGGGTGGATTGAGCTGAAGGTTCGAGAATAGAGGTGCCCCAAAGCGCATACCGACCGCGGCAACCCTGCTGCATGTGCGTGGTGCATCAGCGGGCGGCAATATACCAACTCAATATGTAAGTAGAATTGAAATTACTTACAACTTTGGTCATGTTTAGTCTTTGAAGCTGTCTCAGACACAAACCAAGCACGATCGCATAGGGTCTGCTGCCCCCGGAGGTGGCATTGCACTTAGCGTGTGGTCCTCTGAAGGCCAAGCAAGACAATACGTAAGTAATAATGATAGATGCAGTACGACATAGCGACTTCCTAGTGGCCGGTCCTGCTGAAAGCGTATCAGTTCCTACATTGCCTAGTGTTGCTACGAGTATATACTGAAACATTGTAAATAACCGCATCACGAGTCCGCCCGCAAGATTCCCCATGCTGCTTATGCGGCCGCCGCTGCGCGGGTACTGGGCCTTTGCCCGCGCGGAGGTTCCGCGCTTGTCACTTGCCCTGGCCCAACGTGTGGTATTGATCCCTTATGGCTTCGCTCTACGGATGGCTCGAACCGGAGCGCTACGGATTTCATCGTGGATCATCTACCCATATGCCCCGTAGCGAACTACAAGCACCGCATGCATACCGCTTTGAAGAATCTGTGGGCATCTGTGGCAATTGATGCGGGGGCGGTGCTTGACGGGGACCGCTCGGGAGCCGGCGACTTGACCCTTGAGACGAGTGGGCTGCGCCCAACGGACCGCTCGCGGCCGTCGGACCTGACGCTGGCGGGGTGGGGAGGGGCAGCGTGCGATTACATGATCGACTTCGCGTGCGTGTCCTCCACGACCCCCACTTGGAGCAACGATCCCCGCTGGTGCATCCCGGGAATCGCGGCGACCGAGGCGGAGCATGCTAAGTTGGCAGCGGACCGGGCGTCTTCCGCCCCAGTGCAGGGTGTTCACCGGTACTACCCTTTTGTGGTTGAGGACCGCGGCCGACTCGGGAAGTCCGCTTTGATTGTGGTCTACATCTTCGCGGTGCTGTTGGCTGTGCGCAACTTCCTTGGCGGTCCTTCCGCCCCGACCTCTTGCTTTCTTCGTGGTCAATCCGTTCAGGCACTTCGAAACTTTGTCGCCGGCCAACCTGCTGAGTTCCGCCGTCACCTGTCGCGCACACGGCGGGGGCTGTTGCAGCGGGTCTCGGCTTGCGTGCATGGTACCCTGGGCGGCATTCTCTCTGCCGGTGTGCAGATGGCCAAGTCTGATGCGTGTGCTCGTGCCCACTCTGCGTCTTCTCATGTTACTGCTTCCACCCCGCAGTCGCTGTAGAGGACCTTTCTGATTGCCTTTTATTTTGGTGATTTCCGATATCGCCTTCTGCTGCTAGCTCATGTAATCAAATAACCGCACTACCGCAGTAGTAGGGATGCTGGAAAGATGATTTCTAAAATTCCCGTGAAAGCTCGATAAACCCCGAGAACCCCGCGAACAGTAATAAATATGGACGAAGTAAGTATCTAAGGGTTCCAAACACACCGCCAGCAACCGCGTCGTCATCCATAAGTGGCGTTCGTAGCGGGCGAAGCGCCATGTATCATCGCGTATTAATGAATCGCTGGCTACGAGTACGCTGCGCAGAACTACGCGCGCGCGCGCGGCAAGGGTGTGTCGAGCATCCGAGGTGGCCGTATGGTCTGCACTCAGCATATCTGGCAATGCGTGATATACGTCAGTTGCAATCACCGGCGGCAATATGGCGTGCGCGCATTACTACGGCTGCCATAGATGCAGCAGTTTGGCCCTCGTCCATCCCACCCAACGCCTGTGACACCAGAAAGTGGCCGCGGCGCCGCTGCCCCCGTCGTCTATCATTTGCATGATATTATATTCTCAGCAGCAGCCCGACCACAAACTCCCTTAAAATGAAAATGCTTAACAAGTTCCCAGCGGGCTCTGCCGCCCCAGCCAACTGCATTCCGACGCGCCCCCCAGCCATGTTTTCACAATGTAAAGCCCTCGTGCGGAAGAACTTGACGGAGCAGCGCCGGCACTGGAGGGCGCACCTGTTGCTTCTTGCGAGCCCAATCTTCTTCTGTATCTTGATGACGGGCTTTCAGTACTTGGTCGACAACACCGTCATTTCTTCAGAAATGTTTCACGTAAGGCCATCGGACAACGAGCAGCCTGGCGCCTCGTTTGTGGTCGATGCCGAACAGCGCCGCGATTTCGTGTGTGATGTATTTATACACCGAGTTGCATGTAGTCAAAATGCTGCTATGAGCATTGTCAAATACGACGAGACATATTCGAAGGATCCGCGTAGTGCATATCCTGGAACAACAACCGAGGTTTCTCGGATGATAACATAAGAGGCGGAGAAAAAGCTAAGCCGCTCAAGGGAATACTATATTTCATGTTAAAGCTGCCGCCGCCATATGAGTACCGCTGATTCAACAAATCAACACCCTTGCACAACGCAACGCGGCTATAGCTTACTGCGACTGCTGGTGTGCTGCTTTCGCTACAATGGATGGCAGTGTGGATGCGAGTGTCTGGACGAGCGCGTTCTGGATGGCGGCGCGATATCTCCGTCGAACATGTCGGACACTAGGCCATTCCCCGGTACAACGGGTGCTGCACTTGGCGCAGGCGGAGCGACGTGCCGTCGCCGGAACACCAGCAACTGCGGCCTCGCATTCTCATCTCCTCGAGAGGCGTTCTACTGTGCGGTGCCATATCCCATCGCGTGGCCGCCTCTCTTTCAGGTAAATGATACTGTATTTACCATGCACTCCCGAGGACGAAAATGTCGCTTTCTCTAAAAAGTGTCGACCGTATTATTCTAGACTTCACCAAGGCGTATTCATTCACATGCCGCCCAGGCAGCCCCACCTTTAAAAACCGTCACATCTTGAAATGATGTCGGCGAGCGGGGAAGGCGGCCTATGTATAGGCTGCCTTCCCCGCATATGATACTACTATGCTCTCAGTCCTTCAACTTCTGAAATAATATAGCATGTCGCCAGAGTAGGAAGTGTCAGTTTGAAACCATCAGTCTGCTAATACACATCAGTACCTATTACTGTGTCATCAGTGCAAAGCCAGACCATTATATTCCTCGCGCACTGTACACTGATGCCGTTCAGCTCGCCCGCTACTCTTCAAATCTGTAATGGCGTCATCATCATAACGCGTTGAGAATCGATTGAAAACGCGGCCTCACACGCTGTGCTACTACTCGCAGCTGCCAGAGCCATTGAGAACCGTGTCATCCTCCCCTAATGGAAACATGACCGCAAGTCAAGAGGGGCTCCAAAGTGGGCTACATGCTGATGATGGCGGCCCACTCGTTGATGAAACTACGGCACCAAGCGAAGCACAGGATTGTACCGGGACGTCGTCTGTGGCGATAACGTACTTTGGCCAAGACGCGGGGCAAGCTCGCGCCATCGCTTTGAATCTCTTCCGCCGACCGGATGTGGCTGCAATGCTGCAGACGTTGCACTCAGCGACCTCAGGCAACGCCAACGGCTCGCTCTTCCTCCCTGGGGCGGACGGACGAGACGACCTGACCTATGGCGTTGATGCCCCAAGCGCAAGTGGCTTCCAGCAGCCTGGGGGGCAGAGCTGGCGGGGGCCACCATTGGTAACTACCCCCAACTTGGTGAGAGTGCATGCCCTGGCTCATGATAGCTGTGCACATGTCGTTCTGTGCAATGGTTGCACTCCCTCTCCATCATTGACAAGGCGGGGACTGCATGAACGCTGCAGCGCTTTGACATCCGGCATCTGCGGCTGCCAGCGCGTAGCATGTCGGCAATCTTGAGTGCGCAAGACCCATTACGCAGCATGACTGCTTTGTCACTGACCTTTGGGTGGTGTATCTCCGCCGTGCATTTGTCAGGCCACCGACGGAGCAGACCCGAGCACCGGCGGAGGCGGCACCTCTGCGCAGGCGCTGCTGCGGATGATCGATGACGACCCCATGGCCATCGTGGAGGCCGTGGCCTCCAGCGCGGCAACCGGCAGCTTCGCGCTGGGAACAACCGCGTCCACGCTGCTGACGTACTATTTTGAGCCCACATTCACAACATCACCCATGATGGTGCGGACTTCTGCAACCCAGCACTGTCCAGTGATGTGCATGCACGCAGTGATAGCTGCTCGTCCATCCCGGCATGGGGCCATGCGAGGGGGGGGGGGGGGGGGGGTGCAGCGATACCTGTACATTCACAATGATAAATATATTCTGATAATTCACCGATAATACATCTGAGACCAACATTAATTGTACAAGCGATGCCATGCGATATATGGGCCAGACTTCAGCGCCCCTCCCCCCCCTGCCCAAAATTACGTATCTCTCATGGCCTCCCTCTCACCAATACGACTGCTTCCCAGAAACTCGCTGTGGTTTTAGTCTGCAGCTCACACACATTATTGAGGAGATATTGCGAGTGCCAGAACACAACAGCCACAGTTATAGTGTGTTTGCGGTTCAGAGTGAGGCGCTTGCCTTCGAGGTGCAAGAGAGCGCATCGAGCACCAGCTGGACAGTTGTGCGTAGCAGTAGTAGCTTGATTGAGGCTGTCGCTCATCCTCATCCAATGCACAGTAGAAGAGGGTTGTGGACAGTCATTGGCAGCTGTTGGGTGTCGCCACCGTGAAGGCATCCAGCATAAATACCTGTCTGCTTAAAATTCGATTGTATTCGCCCGCAGAGGGACGCGCTCCAGCGGAGGGTCCACGCGATGCAGCTCTCCCCCAATGCCTCCTCACAGCTTGAATCCAACGCGACTCTGCCGCCTTCACACCTCCACCTCCTCTCGCCCTTCGTGGACGGCAACTGCGGCGCTGCCCATGGGCTGCCGGGCGTCGCACCTGCCGGCGGCATGGACCTCGTCCACCTTTTGACAGAGTACACGTCCAACGCCTCCCACCCGCTCATCAACAGGCGCCAGACAGAGGTTCTCTCGGCGTGGCTCCTCATGCGGGCCACCGTCACGCAGGTGAGCTCCCATGCCGAGCTCCTGGAAGAACTCCTCAGCCAGGCCGACAGAACTGCGAGCGCAAACAACGCATCATCCGACAGCACCAATCCCCAAGCCGCTGGCGACGCGAGCGCACCATCGCATCGCGTCCTGGTCGGGTATGACTTCAGCGGGTCTGGCACCGGCGTTGGCACGCCACCTGGCGGCTGGGCGGCGCCTGCATACCGCGTATCCATCTGGTACAACTTCTCCAACACGGGCGAGTCGCTGGCAGATTCGGGGCTGCCTCTGGCCGACATGTCGTCAAGCCTGTACGACTTCAACTCGCTTTCGTCCGCAGTATCAAACCAACGCCTCGGCAAGGTGGTGAACCTCGGGGCCAATGCATTCACGGCAGCGGCCCTGTCGGACAGCTATCGCATCGAGCTGCTCGGGACCCGAGAGATGCCCAAGCCCGCAACATCCGGAGTGCAGCTTGACTTCAACGTCCTGACCGGGCCCCTCCTCTTCACGTGGGCGCTGCAGCTCGTCGTCCCTGGCATGCTGCAGCAGCTGGTCTTTGAGCGCGAAACGCACATCCGAACCATGATGCAGATGCACGGCCTCAGGCACAGCACCTACTGCGGCGTGCAGTTTGGCTGGCAGTACCTCTCCTACTGCCGCTACCTGGCCGTCCTCGCCATGAGCGGCCACGTATTGGGGCTCACCATCTTCACGCACAACTCGTTCGCACTCCAAGCTGCCTTCTATCTCCTGTTCGGAGCGGCTCAGGTTGCGTGGGTCATCATGGTGAGCGGCACCCACCCGCCCAACATGCCCATGCCCGCGTCAGTACGTCCCATATCCAGCCGGACTGTCCAATTGCCCCAAATGCGCTGCCATTCCCGCAATGCCCCTGCCATTACGTCTGGCTCTTGACGCTTTGAGTGTACTCCTCATTGCTGTACCATTAGGATTTGCCAAGTTTACATGATCATTCGTGACATGTTTGAGTCATAATGAAAGTTAATGTATACATGCACGTACACTACACACATAATCATTCGGTCATAATGTCGCAAAGTCTAGAAATGGGCAAGGGAGGAGGGGGAGGAGGGGGAGCTAGGAAGCGGTACAACAGGACGAGCACCGACTTCTGGAGACAAGCTGGCCAAATGAAATCAGCGTCATGCCCTGGCCTGGTATTGGGCTGTGTGGGACAGTCCCCACCCAGTGTGGAGGCCTGCAAACAGACGAGAGGCAAAGAGATTGAAAAACACATGTTACGATGTTGTCACCACCCGCTTCCTGCATGCTGTCGGCAATAGCTGGCTATGGCACACAGGCCATGCGGCAGTTTAGCAGCACGCGCACTGTTAGGTGCGCCACATAGGAGAGTAGAACCTTGGGAAAATCAAAAGACATACCGCCGGGTCGCTACGGCCTCCATTAAGGTTGCTATCGATGGCAATGTCAGTTTTATAAAATATAATAGTACTGACAGCGGTGTATATGATGATATACATCTCGCCATATCCGCAATCAGTGAAATACAACTGATGATACATGGGCGCGCAATACACGCGCCCCACCGATACGCATGTGCCGAAAAAGGAACATTCGCTTACAAACATATTTTATTCTCACTTGCACCGCTCAACATTATTCATAGCATGTATGTACCTACATAATTTTAGTTAAGATCGTGTTCTTTATTATCTTTTGATCTTGCGCAGTCGCAACCTTGGTTACACCGGGCTGGACGAATTGGTGCAATACAATAATGGCGACGCTGTTGCAGGAATGTGTGGAGGAGTGCGTTCATGAGCAGGTCTGGAAACCTAGGAGATGAGCCGCCTACGCTGAATCCCTGTGCTGATGCCCTGTTGCCCCGGGCAGGTCAGCCAGTGGGGCAGCACAAGCAGCCAGGCGGTGGCGGGCGGCAACATGTGGGTCATCATCACGGGCGCACTGGCCAGCCTCCTGATGCCCTGCCTGCTGACCATGACGTTGGCGAGCTACGTCACTCGGCTGATAAACCTTATCCCGCCCTTTGGGCTCTACTCCGGGCTGTTCGAGCTGTCTCAGCACAGCTTCGTGGCGTCGTACACCGACACCGATGGCCTTACATTTGATTCGCTCAAGAGCAGCGGGACCGTCATGGCGTCGCTGCTGGTCACGTTTGCGGTTGAAGCGCCGGTCTTTCTCCTCATTGCGTATCTCAGCGGTACGCCCAGCCTCTCCGCACCATGGCAGTGGCTGCTCCGCTGGCGAGATTGCGCTCCATTTGCAAGCAGTCAGGTCGGCCCAAGCCCAGAAGACGTGTCCGCCGACACCGACCAGGCCTCGGCGTTCTTCCAAGGGAGGGGGGCGCCCGGCCGGTACGGCATCGTCGTCAGCAACCTCACCAAAGTCTACAGCGGATCAGCGATGCACTCTGCGCCACCCCCCGCGTGCGACTCCCTATCGCTGTGCGTGAAGCGCAACGAGTGCTTTGGGCTGCTGGGCCCCAACGGCGCAGGTAAGCAGGTTCAATTCAATGTGATCTGTGCGGTTGCAGTCCGTCTTTGCCCTTGTGCCCATCTGCCACAGGAGAGCCGCCCCTGCCTCCTGCTCCATGGACCCGTGTGAGAACCTTATTCCCGTCCAATCGTAGGCAAGACAACAGCGATCCACATGATGGTCGGCATCACCCGCAAGTCCGGCGGCCGAGCAAGCGTCGGCGGCTACGATGTCGACACACAAATGGCGCAGATCCAAGCCATGATCGGCGTCTGCCTGCAGCACGACTGCCTTTGGCCCGATCTCACCGGTTGGCCGCCCGCCATCCCCCCGCCCGACCACCCATGTGTCGCCCGCCTCCCAGGAAGCATCCGTAGTCTGCCACACACCGCATGCGCCGTTGGCTGCTTGCATGCTAGGAGGAAAACGTCCTTGTCCGCCATTGCAGCCGGCCGCCAACACATTGCCCTTGCTGGGCACCCTTCGTTATTGGAAAAGTGTACGCATTTGTCATGGATGTTGTCTTTGCTGCATGCGCTGCCTCCGAGCGCGCGTATTCTGTTGCCCACATTGGCTTAGGATTCGCCAATGACATAGCGGAGAGAAGTTTGGCGCCATTCACACCCAACACAGCCTCCCCGTTCCGCTCCTATAAACAGCAACAGATTGATAACTACTAAGCCATCCCTGCCTGTGGCAACCGATCAATGATGGCCGTTCCTCAGCCGAGGAACACCTGCAGTTCTACTGCTCCCTCCGCCGGCGCGAGGACGGCGGCACGCAGCCTGGCGCTATCCAGCACGCCCTGAAGGCCGTGGACATGCTGGAGCACCGCCACCGCCGCGTGGGCGCCTTCTCAGGCGGCATGAAGCGCCGGCTGTCGCTGGCCATCGCGCTGGTAGACTGCCCGTCGGTTGTCTACCTGGACGAGCCCACTACAGGCATCGACCCCGCCTCGCGCCTCATTGTCTGGCAGGCGATCAAGGAGGTTAGTGCATGACGGCGCAAACCTGCACGTGCCGCGCCATGCTGCCAACCTATCGCTAGCGCCTCATCACAAAGGGAGGTACGTGAAGGGCGTCTTGTCGGAGCCTGAAGGCAACTGCCTGGTCGGTGCAGGCAAAGGCGCACTGCACCATGGTGCTGACGACGCACAGCATGCACGAAGCGGAGCAGCTCTGCGACCGCCTCGGGATTTTTGTGGATGGCCGGCTGCGGTGCCTGGGCAGCGGCATTGAGCTGCGCCATAGGTTTGGCAACCACATGGTAGGTGCCGCGCCCGCGTGTCTGCGCCACACAACGATCCACGTGTCTCATCAGTCACCATGGTCTCCTCTAGGCTGCTCCCCATCCGCGTCATCCGAGCCTAATATATCCTTGTGATCATTCCGTATTCGTGATTAAACGAACATATTCGTGATTAAACGAGCATTGCTCCTACCCTTCACGGAGCTTAATGTGTACTGCAGTCGATATATGATGCCCTTTCGCGGCCCGCGGCACCTCGTGTAACAGAATCTGGCCATCTCCCCTCTCCCTCTCTCCCTCTCCCTCCCTCTCTCTCTCTCTTTCTCCCTCCCCCCCCCCCTCATTCCCTCTCTATGCGCGCATCACTCCCTGTAATAGCGAGTGCATCACCAGTGTATGCGTATCATCGGTGGAGTAGATGAAGGGTCGTCATTTCTCAACTAATGTCCGGATTATATGTTATTACGCAGCACTTGAGCACAGATCCAAGCCAGTTGTGGCTTCTTCTTGCGGCGTTTCGGGCTTTTTGAACTATAGTAGGAGTGAAATATGTCTTCTTTCGGCTGGGTGTGTTTTTGAGCGGTCCCTCACTTTTCAATCTTGGCAATGCGAATATTCCCCGTGAGGAGGAGTAACTGCGGAGCTCAGCGCGCGCTGCTGGCTTGTTGGCCCAACGTCCTGCAGATTCTGACGCTGGTCGTAGAGGGCATGCAGCAAGATGACCTCAAGCCGCTCCAGGAGTGCTGCCACCTCCTGCGGGATCACCTCCAGGAAGCCACACCCCTCTTCTCGCTGGGTCACACCCTCCGCTTCCAGCTTCCGAGCGCCACCGTCTCCACCGCGCAGGCGTTCAAAGCCATCCTACAGCTGAACAAAACCGTCAAGGCAAAGGGCCTGCCTTTGCGTCCCATGCATGCGTCGGTAGCACCGGTGCCTGCATGAGAGCCGCTAGTTTGAAGAGAGTGTCTGGATGAGCGATGCCGCTGTGTTGCCGCAGGTGCTGGACTGGGGCCTCAGTATGGCCACACTGGAGGAGGTTTTTGTCAGCATTGCCTCTTAGGCATTTAGCATCGAAAGCCCCATGCCGCGGCTTTCCGCAACCCTCCCCCCCCCCTCCCGCACCTCTCTTCATGAATGTCATCCCTCTCCACGTCAACCACTATGGGTTTTTGTCGGACTTTAGAAGCTGCGCAAGTGAACATATCTTCCACATTTCAAATGAGAGTGATGGACGCTGATGTGTTGTAAATATAATGCGCCATAGCTGATTCCAACTTGTCCTTGCATTCCAGCAAGAGAAAGCAAGAAAGGCAGCGCGAATCAAATAATCATGAAGACAAAGCATGCGCGCATTGGTATCGGAGCATTTCGTGAGAGGGTTTCCATGCTTCGAGCCCATCAGTGTAGCCAACGCCCATGGTGCAGTAAAATAGGTGATATCATCAGTAGCATGCTGCACCCATGGAGTTTAATACACCTTGTATTTTACATGTGCTCCTTTTGCCTTATTGCGGCGTGTTCGTGCACTAAACATACCCTTGGATAAGATGTAATGACTAATATGCTCATTAATTAATAGCATTTATCCGCCTGGCTTTATCATTGTCTATTCCCGGTATTTTTTTTCTACGCGGCTTCTCCCGTACTTCTCCCATACATTCGTCGCTATTTGACCAGGCGCAAACACTGCTGCTCGTCGACTGCCGCGTTGACGACTCAGTGCTGCACAAACGCAGTGCAAAGATATTATTGCATAATGTGCCACCTGGTGAGATGGAATGCAAACCTCTCAAGCTAACGAGCATGACGGTGCTGGGAAATGCAGAGGATTCTACTGGGAGTTATTTTAGGTGATACCGTGTCGTGCCGCTTCAAGTTGCTGATGTAATTGTCGAAAGTGAACATAAATGATGTATATAGGTATAAACACACCTATGTATGTCGATACCGGTAATGGTTGTCCGTGGATAAAACTATGTAGTACATCGTCGCTTACTATTTGTATCACGTTGTATTTCGCTGACAATACAGCACCAAATACATAACCGCGAACCTATGTATTCTCCGCGCACCTTCACAGAGTTTTCGTAGGCCACAATATTATAATGTATACACATATATATACATATACGCACATGTATACATACGCACACATATAATAATATGTATATACATACTGACATACATACATACATCTATTATACACATGTACACACACGCACACACACACAAACATACATATATGTACATATATTGTCGCGCGTATCGGTGACCGTGATATACCGAACCACAAAATGTTGCATGTGTCTGACATCTGCGGCGGTTATATATTTCGTTTCGGTGCCTGAGCCCACTACCGGTACAGTGAATGATACAAATGACAGCAGTGCTGATGATAGCATAAGTATATGCAAGAATAATTATTCGCTTACAGTTCGATTATATTACGCGAGTACGTATATAAACATGCAGGTAAACTAAGACAGAAAGTCTTACAATATTAAATGTGCTATATGGCGGGGACTTCCTACCTCCTAGCCGCCGCTTACCACCAGACGAAGTACTGCCAAAGTACTACATCCGAGTATTTTGCAGCAGCTTATACTCCTGTGCGACACCTAAGCGCGTCCGACGACCGTATGACCGGCCAACTGTCGGCCGGCGCTACCTAGCAGCGCAATTGAGCAGTAGCAAAGGAAACACCATGGAAGTGGACGGAGATGAGCAAGGCCGCTGCGCCGCGGCGGTGGTGCGATGCAGGTGCGTTCAAGCGTCGGCCGTGCGCCACCTCGCGGCGATCGTATCGGCAACTTCTCAGGGTGCAAAAAGCCCTACCGAGCAACCGCCACATGCGCCTCGCGGCGCAGCCGGCATACATGTTGATCCCTGGCCAGCCCGCGGACCGCAACCCGGAGGCACCACTCGCGGTAATGGTTGGTGACCTCGTTGACAAAGGCAAAGCCCTGGCCGAGGCTGCCCACATCGCCACTGCGGGCAGCCTCATCGCCAAAATCGCGTAGGGAGTGGGCCACATGCCCAAACTCGACGATATCCACGTGGTTAACCCCCGCCCAGAGCGCGCGGGGGGCGACCCGGCGGCTGCCAAAAAAATATTGGCAACCACTGGCAACGTCATCGTACGCATCTACACGGCCCGCACGGCCGCGGCTCTCCTCGCGGACGTTGGTCCGGACGGTAGCCAAGGCGAAAGCCATGCTAAATCGGCACTGCCGCCGCTGCACGATTATTCTGCTCGGCGCTCCGCATTTGGAGAAAGCGAAGCGCCCGGTGCACCAAGCATGGGTGCACGGCCCAACCTTCCGTGGCCTCACTTCCGCCGACCTATGGGAGCAGCTGGCCCTCGGCATGCTGCCGGCCTACGTGCTCTGGCCCAACCGCCCGCCCGACTATGACGCGGGCGTCGCACTCAGCGCGGCCGCCCATGAGGGGTTGCGCGGCACTACGAGGCCGAGGAGACGGACGATGTCTCTATCCGCCCTGACACGGTCGTCCTCCTGGACCCCTTCCAGTTGTGAGGCATGTGGAAGGCGTCCCGGCACTCCGACCGAGCCCGGCTGGAGTTTCTGGACGGAGAAGCAGCATGCCTACGTTTACATGATTGACTGCACCCATGACGGGGTGCTCGAGATGCCCATCGGTGCCTAGTCTGGCGGGAAGAGGCGCGCCCGCCTGAGGATAACCCATTGCGAGGAGCAACGCTCATGACGGGCGGAGGAGCCGGAGGATATGGACCCCGATTTCTACGATTGTTGTCTGACAAGCAAGGCCATATGTATAGGCCCCTTGTCCGACTGCTATCTCCCCCCGGGTGAACCGATCGCGAAGGCAATACGGGCCGTTTCTAGCCCTTGGCTGAATATTGGGCCGGATTACCGAGCGCTCGAACGTATCCGCGCGGAGGCGAGCGAGGCGGGCTAGCCACAGGCCGGTCTGAGCAACCGGCCGGATCTTAATAAGCCGGTTAGAACCGACCATATCGTGGCGTTGCACTGCGGCAATCCCGAGGAAGATTTTTGCGGACGCTATGAGGCTCTTGATTTCCCTCGCGTCTCCGCTATCCCTGATACTCGCGGTGGATATGGCCCAAGTGTCGATTCACTTCAAGACTCGGCAGACCACCCAAGCCTGCTCCAACTTCGTCCGTCGTGCCAAGAGATTCGGGAAGAGGGGAGGCTGGCAAGTACACACCTGTCCGCCGCCTTCGCGGGGTGGGCGCCGCGCCCGGAAACTCTGTATGGCAAAAGTCGACATAAACGCGAGCGCGACGCCGACAATGCAGCTCGTCATACACCTAGGGTCGCAAGGCCTCAGCTGCCTCGGAGGCAGCGGCCTGGCCCATATGACGGTGGCCCGGACGGCGTTCCTAAGGGATGCCATGCGACGCATGGCAGACAAACAACGGCCTGGGGAGGCAGGCCCGGCGGGCGGACGCCCCCGGCAGCGGCAGGCAACAACGATCGTTCAGCCGGCGCTAGCATCAGCCCCGACAACAATGACATCAGCGGCGACAGCCCCCGGCGAGGAGCAGTCTCCCCCCGCCGCCCGGAGCATATTTCGTGGCGCGGGACACCCATCAGCGGCAACGCCGGCAATTCCCAGCGTAAAAACCGGCCCGAGCTAGAGGCGGCCGCTTCGGTCCACTGATGCCGGCAACATCAACTCCACGGACATGAAACGCCCGGCGTCGCATCCGGCATCAGAGGTGACATACCCGGCAAGTAAGCTCGACACCCGGCATTGTACTCCCGGGGCGTCGGAAACGGCCAGCCGCTGCGGGACCGGCGCATCCGGCACCCCCTCCCCCTCCCCGTGGCAATTGAGGCGGTGGCCCAGCTCCAAGTGGAGGTCGAGGATGCCATGCAGGTGTGGGAGTGCAGCTCCCTACTGTCCAAGGCCCCGAACCTAGCGGTGGCGACAGCGCTGAGCGCCCGGTTGTACGGTCAGTCCAAGAGACTGGCAAGAGGCCCATGAGGCGCGGGGGGCGGGGGGGGGGGGGGGAACTCGTAGGTACAGGGTTTGACCGCGATGGTGCTGTCTGGGGTACCGAATCGCCCGCGGACGCGGCATGAGGCAACAGCCCGCCCGCCCGTCGCCCGCGAGTAACAAAGGCACCGGCTTTTGTTTTCGACAGCCTCGACCCGCCATGGCAAGGACGAGGGGCCTCGAACGCGGCGCGCGCTGGGCGCTTCGTCATCACTGTGCGTGGACCACGGCGCTACGCTGCCCGCCCGCACGCCGGGCGCGATGGCGCGGTCGCCTCGTTGGAGTCGCACCGGGCGGCCGCCCAATCAACAGCACAGAAGCAACAACTCGCACGCCGGAGCGTGGAGGAACAGCTGGCTGAGATGCAGACTGAGGTGATGCAGCTCTGTGAGAGCGAGGTTGTGCAGCGCGCCGAGCAGCCAGCCCGGGCGGTACATGACAAGGACAAGGAGCTAGCCGGCATGCGCGTCTCACAATTTGTAAAGGGCATCGTGGACAAGGCATACACGTGCCCGTGCTGCAATAAGATGATCCCCGATGTCCCCCCAAAGAAGATCAAGAACAAACTGAGGGAATTTGCAAGGCTGCATGCTGCGGAGAGGTATGTTATTTCGAATTGTTTTGCAGCGTTTGCATATGTATTAAAATGTATTAAATTGTTTCATGCTGATTGGTAATACTATGTTGCTGATTGTTTATAACTATTTGTACATTGAAGGTACCTCAAGCCCCCACTGCTACACATCTAAGCCATGCATAAGATACATGATCTCATGCACATCAACCTCCGCATCACGGCGAGCCTGTACTACTACACAGTCCAGTGCCACTGCGCCACCTCAGAGTACATGCAGGCGCTGCGGCAGTGGATGTTCGACGAGCTCGGCATCACAGTCAACAGCAAGAAGAGAAAGAACAAGAATCAAGTCGATGTCTCCATTGCCCAGAAGAAGGAGTCCTTCATCGGCGCAGAGTGCATGAAGCTTATCGCCAAGTACGACAAGGCACTGAAGCACGTCATGGAGACTTACCCAACGGTAAGCGCCTCCGATGATGTGAAGGCGCATGCCGCCTGTGAAATCTGCAAACAGCTCTGTGAGCTGCCGCTAGAGCCCGTGGACCCAGCGCGCGCACCTGGCACCGCCCGGCTGCCACCTATGCACCTTCGGGAGGCTCGCGCACAACATGTCAAGCAGGTGGCAGAAAAATTCGTGCAGGCATTTGTCAATGTTGCAGGTGAGAATGATGCTGCCACCGTGTACTACCACATTCTGCAATGCCATATCCCTGTTTACACAAGCTAGTATGGCGACCTGCGGAACTGTGATTGTCACGGGTCTGAGCACGCTCACTTGCTCAGTGTGACCATCACAAAAGACTGCCTACCGGAGGGGCGCTGCTGGGCACCCAGAGTTCAGGGGGAGGTCCTTGGCCACATGAAAATTCATGAAAGCCACCAACACGAGCTGCCCACACCAGAGCGGCCGAAGCGAGGCCCACAGGGCAAGAAGCGCGCTACGCCCACGTAAAGCGCCCCCCCTCCCCCCCCCCCCCCCCCCCCCGGGGCACCAAGCGGGCTGCGCCCACGGGAGCCGCAGCACCGCAGCCCTCACCCCCCATAGAAACATAATAGTTTTTTCATGACAATTGCGATCCAAAGTTGAAGAGATGTAGTGAAAATATTACAGCGCGCGGCTACCGTCTGGCCGCCGCCTTCCCGTTAGCGAGCATCTTCTTTCCCTCACGCACTCTCTTGCGCTGCTCTCTCTCAAGGCGGACATGGGCATCTTTCAGCATGCCGGCATCCCTAAGCATGCCGGGGCACTCCGTGTTGCTATTACCGTCGTACTTGCCTACCGTCCCATCGGCACGCCGGGGCTTCCGACCGCTTGGCTGCCTTGGGGTGGAAGAGCGCGCGTGGCTGCCGGCGTCCTGCTTGCACGGCCGGCACAGCGTGCCGGCCGGTATCCTGAAGAGCGGGCCGGGGGCGGCAACAGAAAAGTTAGAATGGCATGTAGCGAGTACGACTGGCATTTATAATTAATTGTTATTATGAACCACCCAACCCCACCGCCATCGCAAATGCACGTTGCGGCGCTCACTTGTAGAGTAGGCCGGTGGGCTGCCCGCCATCGACGTCCGTGATGTTGAAGGCCTCCGCCTCGGCGAGGCAGGGCAAGCAGTAAGCGGCACCGCTTTCGACGGTGCCGTGCTTGACGAGATGCTCAGGCTGGGCCGTCAGGACGCGCCCGGTAGTCGGGGACAGCTCCAAACTGTCCTCCTCGTCGCTCCTCTCGTACTCCCACTCCGACCCACTACCCCCCGACGTCCTAGTCCTCATCCGAGGAGAGGTCCAGGAACCCGGTGCACGCCATTGCGCGCGCCGCCCTACTGGGCTCACCATGGTGCGCTATGAGCTTGCGGCCATGTACTAATATAGAAAAGCTTTGGCCTACGGCAAGGAGGCCGCGAGAACCCTCTATCTCCCGCCTGCGTGTGCAACGATCACATCCGCATTATTCTGCCAATGATTTTGGCCATAAACCATCCTCATCGACATGTAGGGGTTGGTCCAAGTCATGAATGACCTGATTTCAATGCCGTACGTGTATGGTGGATAGTTATCATACCAAGGGTGATGTGGTATGAGCACGGGGGCAATGGTGTCCCATACCCTCATACACGAGTGGCGCAATTTGTGGTTGTGAAGCGCTGGCGCCCGAAGCCCTGCTTTTGCCTGAATGAAAGTGTTGACGGCAACGGCTGCCGCGTGGCAATATGGGGTGTATCGCGCTTGCTATCGCGGCATCCCCCCCCCCCCCCCCCCCCCCCCAGCGCTTGGTACGACCCTGAATAACACGCATGCACGCGCGCACGGTCTCATTGTAGCCGCGCATGGGCATGTGGACCAAATTCGCAAACCCCGTACTTATGTGGAAAGGTATAGCCGTTGGAAATAGAATAAGATGACGACGTACTACGACGACGGTTCGAGGACGCGATGATCAAGCGGCGCGCTCTCGTCTGCTAGAGCGCGCGTGCGCCCCTTCGTGTCGATGTGTTGCTACTCGCAGGCGGAGGAATCTGTGCTCGTCATAGGCTCGTCGTTGGGATCCAACCTCCGATATATATTTTCTAGACCCATCTGCGCATCTGCCTCGCCCCCAGGCCAGTGGCGGCGCTGCTGGAGTACAGGGCTCGTGCGTCTGAAGTGGAAAATAAGCATCCGTCGGGCGACGGCGCGCACACACACACACGCCTGGATGGCGCTCTCTAGCGCAGCTCGTATCTTCAGCGCCGTGGCGGGCCTCCTGCTGCTGGCGGCCATCCCTACTACGCGCGCTTACCCGTCCTACTATAGCCAGGGGCTTGGCCACGACGGCTGCGCGCTACCCACGCGGGGATACGGCGCCCATAAGGATCCCGAACAGGACAGGTACGGCTGCGTCGCAGCGGCGCTTCGGGCCCGGCATGGGACCGCCGAGCGGACACTGTCAACTGTGGTAACTAATGCCCCAACCCCCTTCTGGCCTGGAATTTCCTGCACAGCTCGATAGTCTTCGAGCTGCTCGACCTGGAAGGCGAGCCCGTCGTCGCCTACCTGCCGGGGGAGACATACGACCTAAGGGTAGGATTCCCCCCGCCCCCCTCAGCCGCGCGCCGGCCGGCAGGGCTGTGTGCCGCCGACGGCTGACGCGCGCGCACACCCCCTCGCAGGTGTCCACGGGATCATCCAGCCTGGGCTTCGTGCTCGCCAGCGATGGCGCCTTTGACTTCGCCGACTTTGAATGGTGCGCGCCGGCTCGCAGCACACACCGGCGCCCTGGCCCTGCTGCACAACCGGGATGCGTGCCCTGTGATGTGAATGCCGGCGCACCGGGTCGTTGCTATGTAAACACAAAGTGCTCTAAATGCTATATATCCTGAATGCTATATGATATACTGATAAAACTACCCTGTACTGGCGCGCGCGCACAGTTATTTTATGGACATAGTTTATACCACTCCAATAAATTAAAGTCAGATATGATCAGACCGATAACGAACACTGATGACGGCGTAGGCGCGCAATGGGTTCCCAGAAATCCTCAGCTCAAACAGTGAGCAACAGAAGCAGATGCCGTGTTTCCGCTGTCTCACCTCTCAGCGCTGCAGCTCCTCACATCCTCCTGCCCCCCCCCCCCCCCCCCCCCCCCACATTCCCAAAATAAAACTGCCCGCACATTCTGGGGCGCTGCGGCGTTTTATTCGCGAGCAGCGGAGGCACACGCAGAACGTTTGTGAGGCTGGCATCCAGCAACACAGTGCAGTGGACAGCTCCTGTGCTCCCGCCTGCAGGTGCGTATCGTAGCCCCCCCCTCCCCCTTTGGCGCGTCCCTGGCTTGCGGGCCGCTGAGCAAGTGAGCAGTTGCGGGCTTGCGGCGGCTGAGCAGTGCTCGCGCAGGCCCCATTGTATTCAGCGCCAACTTCGCGACCGGAGCCTACCGGCCCTACCTGCAGAACACGGCCAGCTTCCCACAGCAGCTGTAACCTGGTGCTTCACTGAGCTGCGCTGCCGCTGCACACACGTGCCTCAGGCGCGGAGGAGGGGTGGGATGGCCGATGGGGATACGCTGAGACCACCGCGGCAGTGCATAGGCCACTGAGGTGTCGCCATCTGCTGTTTCGAGCTCCCAGAGGGCGCACCGTCGGCAAACTAGGCAAAGCCCTGAAACCGAAGGGGCTCCACCCAGCTGTCGGCCACATGTAATTTATTCCGTCATCTTTTGTAGTGGGTGCTATAAGCCACTTCCCAGCTGTTGGTCTCTGGCCTGGGAGGCGGTGAACCGACGGAGGAGGGGTCTGCAGGAGGTACAAACCAGTAAGTCCGCACAAGCAGCTGAGGGTCTGCCGGCTGCATTCGCGGCGCTCTTGGGCTGGCAGGCGGCTGCATGGGGGCATATGCCCCTCAGCTCATGGGGGCACAGCACATCTTCACATACGCAGGGCTTTTCCCGCCGCTCCGTGCGTTGCAACGCATGGCGCCCCCTCACCTGCGCATGGCTATCCGCACCTGAGGCACGGCAAGTTGGTCCACGCTGCCGCACGCCCCACCACAGCGTACAGCACATGCTGTGTAGCATGCCTGTCGCCGACACGGGTCACCTTTCCTCCTCCTTTCGCGCTGTCCCTGTTCTTCCTAATGCACGGGCCGGGAGAGAAGAGGGGGCCAGGGGGTTTTGTAACGGTAGATTGGGAACACTGTGAGTGTGGTTTTGGAGACGACGTTGTGAACGCTCCATACATCAGCTGGAGCCACAAGGCAGAAGCTTTGGGCCGAAGTAGCTGGAACTAGGGACTGCCGGAAGTTGGCAGCGTGGCACGCAACACCATTCTGCCTGCAACGGGAGCCAAACTACGGAGAATATGAGCTAGCCTCGGCGCCCCCCCACAGCCTCGTGTAGTCCGACCCTGAGTCCGCTGTCATACGGAACAACTGTGGCCGGTGTCTTATGGTGTGGACAGCGCTCCCATCAGCCGGCCATCCGCTGCATTGCAGATCATGTGACAGGTAACTACATGCAACTGTCCCTCTGTTGATTCACTACGGACAGGGGTACAAGTCAATGGCCGGCAGGTGGGCGGGCTCTGGCCCGTGTGGAGCTGCTGAGGCGGTCCAAGGAGGCCATGGCAGAGGAAGGAACACATCAGTAGCCCTCATCGTAGTAGCTGTCTGTCCCTTCACCAGTCTGCGCAATCTTCCCCATCTGCGCAGCCCCATCGCACAACTCAGCAATCGGTTGCCATCAGAGGCATGGATAAGGGCCGTGCACCTAGAGTAAACCTATCAACTCCCTACGTGGGAGTGCCGTCAGATGATTGCAAATGGCATCGTCGTGATCTCGATAATCATGTAGGATAAGCGTTTGAGGTGCTGGGTGCAGGGCACGTTGCTATACCGAAATGCTCTCGTATCATAAGTGTGTGAGCGCCGGCAGACATCGCCGCCTCAGGTGCAGGCAGCGGAGAACAATCGGCGAGCGGCGTGGGGGAATGACTGGCGTGAAGAGGGGGAGGGGGCATTCCAATCGCCGCAACGCCTTGTGCGTGTCCCGGAAGAACGCCTCCCTGTCTGTCGCCAGCTCTCCACAGAAGCGCTCCAGCTCCCAGATTGACAGCGTGATGCGCGTCCAGCCATCATCCTTTCTGGACACCAACCGCTGTGACGCGGTCTCCAGCCTGAAACACATCCTGCAGCAGCGCTAGCACCCCGGCGGAAATGAGGTGGGATGCCAAGGAGTGCCCGCTCTTGTATCCCTGTGCACACTCCTCTGCACATATTCCTCTCAACTACAGTGTTAACATCCGACAACACCATTCCGAAACGGCACCACAAGTACATTGCAGGGGCTCGTGTCTTAGCACCAACAGCATAGCAGCGCTCCGGTGTCTCCCGTATACAAATATCCTACTTTGATTCAGGATCCACGGCGGGCGCGCGACTATGATAACTTTTTTCTTCTGAGAATGGGAATACCGGCATTTGTTCTTCAATGCGCCCTCGTGGCATGCTGGTCAATACTTCAGCTGAGAAGGCAGCGCCAGTTCCATGGACATTGTGCTTGTAGTCCAGCAGACACCTCATGGGAGATCTTTGCCCGTGGAATTGCATGTGGACACTGATATCTACGCGCGGGACACTGGGTCCTATACCTCTTCGCATCGGTATACCCGTATATACAAAACAAGCGGCCATTTTTTACGATGCTGCCACGTGCAAGTTTTTTACGTTGGAAATTGTCTCACAACATTTGAAGCCGCGTGCGCGCACAGACACCCTCACACAATAATACCATTACTTTACACAAGCTCTAAGGTTAATGTGGGCACATGCACACATTCACTTGCACCAGGGGATCATTGTGCTTTATTTGGTGAAGTGGCGATGCCAAGCTCAATATGCTGATATAAATTGACAACGTTAACATCGCACTGGGACGCGTCTCTTGCAATAGCTGTATGAAGAAATGCATCTGTGCACTTGTGTATCAACACAAGAAGCACGAGTCGGCTGTCACAGCAGTTAATGCGGCTTGCACCGCTGCTAATTGAGCTTCGACCGGCGGCGGTTTGAATGACTGATATTTCTAAGCCCGCAAAAGCATATCTGGCTAAGTCTTACCACAAGTAATACGATTCAGTCGTCTTTCTTTTAGGCTTGCACACCGTCAACACTACCGCTGCGAGTTGCGTGCCGTACTCGCGCATCCACAGCAGGATACCAACATACGAACAAACATGCTGGTACAGTGACATGTATTTGGTTCTAAGATTCACTCGCACATGCGAATAAAGGTACGTCTCTCCGGGTCTCAGACTCGCAGCAAACGTCGGGGCGAATTCACAGGTCGAAGATGCTACCGTAAGATACGCCTACTATATACCTCCAAAGCGGGACATTCACTGACCGGGCAATGGGGAGCTCAATCGATTCGAGGGCACATCGAAGGCCTGTGCTGTTTCGTATGAGTTGTGAACATATGGAACACCCTGTTGAGTAGCCGCTTCTAAATATATGTCGATATTCGGAATGTATCTCGGCAGCATGTATTGTCTGTATTGTCTATGTCTGCCTCTGGCCGTCTCGTGCTTGCATGTATGGCCAGATACAGGCAAAATTTCAATGCATACCTAAGATTCTAGACATATGAGAGTGCGGAAGAGTTGTAACTTGATATTCGACACGACCGTGCTCGAAATCGTAGAAAACTTCGTCACGGGGAGGCAGGGTGGCAAATTATTGTCGGCATGTGGGTGTAAACACCGGCTAGGAGCGACGCCGTCTGTGCGCGAGATAACACCATCGACATAATATGGTGAAATACATACAGGCATATCCCACGCCCAGTGGTATATCGCGATGATGCACGGCACCCTTATTTCCCCGCCCGCTGTTCCCAGGACGGCATTCTCAGTGCTGAGAAAAAGTATTAATAGCGACTAGTCTCGGCGATTTCGTGTTTGTGCTGCCAATGAAGATGCGATGTCGGGTGATGAGTGGGTGCCCTGCAGGGGCGCTGCTCCAGTTGGGAGCGGGGCTTGTTCCTCACCATCGTCGTTATATTTATATTCTAAGATTCCTGCTGCGTCGGCGGCGTCCTCAGAATCAGTATCGCATACGTCGTCGTCCTCAGCCTTGCCGCCTCCGCCGCGGGACCATGAACCGCGCTAAACCGCGGCTGTACGCTGCTGTTGTTATCGCAATACTGTGAGGGCGCCACCTTGGCACCTTGCAAGCCACTCCCGATGCGTGACATTTGGCGATGATGCTACGCCTATAGGCGCCTGTGAGAGGCAGATAGGGGCCGCGGGCGGGCTGCGCGTAGTAGTAGTCCGGGTGGTGCCCCGGCCGAGAGGCAGGCTGTCCAAGAAGTCGCAGGGGGCATCGTCGCGGCGCCAGATCAATGTCGTAGCAATACTCGCAGTCTCACGAAACGCCAGCTATGCGGGAGGCCTCCGCGAGGGTGAGGTAGCATCCGGGGGCGCTGCCTGTCCTGCGGATACTGTTAGTCTAGCTTTTGCCTACTTGCAGCTGTCCGGGCGAGCCCAAGGGCCTGGCAATAATAAGTAGGGACTCGTAAAAGGCTGGGAGCGCCTGACTACTACGACGGTAGTGGGTGTACGATTTTTTGCAGCGCCATTTGTGTCTCATATGCACTGCTGTATGATTTATATGGTACTTGTAATATCGTGGACTGGGCATTTATTTTGGAGTGCTGCGTCGGGAACGGGTTTAGCGACTACAGCGGCATATTTTAGGTAGGTTCACACCGCCTATCTCATTTTCTTTATGCTCGTAGATGAAAGAATTGCTGTGTATCGGGTGGCCCCGTTGACTTGTGCGCAGCACTACATGCGACGAAAGCCCTGCTAGCACTATATGTACTTGATTTCTGCCTTATAAAAAGACGCCGTGGTGACGCCGCACAGGCTTTGACACTGGTGCCAGTCCCGCCCTGGAGGAGAAAAGAAAAACTACAAAAGCCGAGTATACAAAAGTCTGTCTGCGAAGATGAATCGCATTTGTTTTTAGGACGAAAGGCATTCGAAGTAATCGAAGTAACTCCTCTCATCTGCTGCTGGTTTCTGATGCGCTAAAAGATTTCACTTTTCCGTTCGACCGATAAACACATCATAGTCGCTATTGTTCTTGTAAAATGCTTCACAGCCGGGGACGCGCAAATCTAGCCAGGTGCTGCAAATGTGCTGGCGCACCAATGAACTTTGGCCAGACCGCAACCAGCACGGAGTTGTGCAGCCTATTGATTATACAGGTCCACTTGCTGTCAGGGCTCCCACAAAGTGCGGTCGTTATCAGGAGCAACATGCGTTCCGAGCAACACTGCCGATCAGCGGAGTGAATGGTCGGAGGTCACAGGAGTGCTGCAGCGCTTGCAACGACTGATACCGCCACGAAGAAATGCAATCTATCAACGACATGCTGCGGTGTTAAATAGTTAATGGGGGAACCCGCGACTGGTGTCCTCAGCACCGGCTAGAGCTAGTGCTTGTACCAGTGACAACGCGTACAAATCAACAGGAAGGGGCGAAGAAGGGCTGCGAGCGGGACATACCCGCCGGATCTCTAGGTCACATGCCGCTGGCCAAGCGCCCGGCGGCGATGGCGATCCCCGCCGGCCTGACTGCGAGTGCGGTCTGTTTGCGAGCAAATTGCTACTGCCCCTACTCACGCATGCCACGGCAGTTTGGTACTCATTCCGCCGCGCAGCGAAGGCATCCGCATGACAAGTATGAGACTGACAGCACACACCCCAGTAGTGGATCTCCCCCCCCCCCCCCCCCCCCCCCTCCCTCCAACCCGTCAACATCCATACAAAGTTGCACGACCACCGAGCTGTACTTTCAGGCACAAGCGCAGCGGTTTTCAGGGATGGCCATAGACGCGAAAGCGCCAGCCTTGTCTGCACAGCTCGGCCAGCCCCCCCTCAGCAGATGAAACTTGTTTGACAAAGAAGGTCATTATACCGGTGCATGACGAGCCGGTGTAAGGCGTAAATATCGCCCTCGGATGACTCGATGTTGATTGTTGTTGCACCCCTCCGCGACTCCGTGTGCCGCCACTACGCGCCGCCGGACTTGAGCTTCTTCCGGGCCAGGAAACGCGCTCTCGCAGCGCTGACGGCGCCGTCGTCGTTGCGGCGCGCCTTCTTGTTGGACGCCACCGCGGCGGCCACAGGGTCGTCCGCGGCCAGCGCCGCCTGCGCTCCGGTCGCGCCGCCGCTGAGCCGCTTGACGTCGATGCCGCGCAGCCTTGGGGATGATCCGCTCCGTCCAGCGCGCCTCCACGGGGCACACCTACGTGCCAGCGTAGCCGCCACTCAGTGCGCGCCCAGTTACACGGCCTGAAAATCAGTAATGAGTATTCACAAAAACTTTTGAAAACATCAGAGACCTGATGCGATATGATCTGACCAATGGATTTAGGTGCTCATGATTCATACATACAATACATTGGCTTTCGGAACATCAAGACCATTACCTGGTCGGATTCATCCGGTTATCAAGTCGGTTGGCCGAGCCTACGTGTCTGGCGAATCAAAGCTTGTTTATTCACCTGTTTGGATCGATGCCCCTGATAAATAGGCACCAACTATCCACGCGTCTGATACATCGGCAGCAAAAGATGAACATCTGATCCTAATCGGTGATGGTTTAGAGGGGCGCAGGCGCGGGGCGGGGGGGGGGGGGGGGCGCGCCTTGCTGAGGAAGGGCTTGGAGGTGGCGATGAACTCGTGGTACACGATCCACTCCGGCAGCATCCCGTCCTCGTCCATGCCCAGGAAGCTGGAGGAGGGGTGCAGGTGCGCCAGCTTGGAGTTGTCGCTGATGGTGCGGTAGCCATTGTGCAGCTGCGGCGGTGCGTGTGTGTGTCGCCAAGGAGGGGGGGGGGGGGGTGGGGGGGGGGGAGATGGGGCAGTGGGGGCACATTGGGGCGCGTCAGCGTTGCTGCCTCTGCTAAGACCCATGAGAACGTATTCCCATGCGCGCCTACCACTGTATTCATCAGGCCTGTGCACCAGCAGATCGGCCCAGGGTTGGTGTGGCATAACACATGCCACCACGGCGCAAGCGAATAAATTGTATGGTCCGCCGTCGGCATACCACGATTATGGCAAATTTATGGCTATAAATCAGCAACATGGCCGAAACCAGCAACAAACAGCCTACAAAAATCACTATCTATGCCTCACCAATGGCCTCGTGTGCCCGCCATCCACCCCCTTCCCAAATACTTGGGACCCATGTATGAGGTGAGGGCTTAGTGAGGGGGTTCTGGACTTCGAGTTGGGTTATAGCTTTTACAGCGTTATATAAAGTTAAGGGTGTTTTCACATGTTCCCTACACGTAATAGGGAATCACGCGCACATGGGCAGTACCATCGGAACACCTACGTTGCACCTAAAGAATCGCCAGGCAGGCGCCCTGGCCTGCGAGATTGTAAGGGGGACAGTGGGGCACGCGCACCTGCATGCGCCGCGCCAGGTGCGTCGCGTAGCCGGTGCAGATCGCTTTGCGCAGCGGCTTGATCGCCAACGGGCTGTTGACGCGCAGAGCGGCGGAGCCCCCGGCGCCGCCCAGCATGGAGGCGGCACTGCTGGTGAGCACGCCCTCCAGCTGCCGCTTGACGTCCCGCGCGAAGCGCATCCCCCGGTGGTCCAGCCCCAGCTCGCGCGCCACCTGGAAGCTGTTTGACCCTACGGAGGTGCGCGGGGGAGGGGGGGGGGGGGGGGGGGCTCAGGACCCATGTAACGGAGCTCCTTCCCAGTTTGCATCCATCAAACTGCGTTCACATCTTCCCCGGCGGTCCACCCCCTTGGGCCATGGCCAGCAGCTGGGGTAAGGAAACAGCCGTCAATGTGTGACGCTCACAGCTATGCGATTCACCAACGATCCGACAATTTGGGGTAGATCCATCACTACTGGAAAGATGGGATATTTCTGAGTAACTAACACTCGCGATACTTCATCGATTAACAAGCGACTGTTTGCTTTGACGAGACCTCGATCCACGAACAGCACATCTCATCGTTTGATGACAACCCGGCATAGCCCATGATAGTGCACGGTGCATATAGTGTAACATACCAGTATTTTGCATCAATATAACTTGTATTCTATACATACGTATCGACATACGCAGCGTATACTTATATATAGATGTACGAATACATACATTTATATTATGTTCATCATAATATATGATAATAACTATCCACCAACGGCGTGGGCCTCAGAAAAGCGGGTCGCGCTGCTGCACCTGCGGCGTCCCAGGCGAGGAAGACTCGTAGCAACAGCACGTGGTCGCCCAGCCCCTCCGCGATCAGCTCCTTCAGCGCCTCGGTGGCGCCCGGCGGAGCGCGCCCTGGGGGCGGCGGCGCGGCGTTGGGGCGCGGCCCGTCGCCCGGCCCCCTGCGGTCAGGCCAGCACAAAGCGCAGGACGGAATCAGTCAGGCGCTCATTTTCGGGTGAATGTAACAACATCCGTTAGTGGTACGTTGTGATCCGAGCCGATGCGCTAGTTATGAGAGCCGCAACGAGATGCCACGACAGAGCGCAAAATCAGACTGTGTCAATGCTTGGCGGAGGCCAGGGAGGGGCGAGGGGGCGGACCTGTTGGGCGCGAAGACGTGCTCCGCAGCCAGCATGGAGGCCACAATCAGCATCTCGCCCGCGCACTTGAGCTCGACCGCCCGCAGCAGCGCACGGCTGAGGCTCGGCTCCAGCGGGAGCTTGGACATGGCGCGCCCCAGCTCGGTGATCCTGGCAAAGCGGGGCCGTGGCAACGGGGCGTCGTGGGAGCCGGTTCGTCGTACCCATCACCGGCCCCGAGTCCCCTGATTGTCATTGCTCCCCCCCTCCCGGGGGTAGGAGCTACATGGCCAACAACCTCCATACACTTCAGATATGCCTCGCCTAGACATACTTTATGCGCACACTTTGGGCATGAGCATGACCATGGTTGCCGACGCATCAAGGAGAAAATATTAACCATACAATTGATCTGAAATGATCCATGAATACAACTCAAAACTCTGGAAGCAACGTGGCAAGACAATGAATTGACGTTGGGGCCCGCGAACAAAATGGTATGATATACTGCACACATGCATCAGCGCACCAACTACCCCCCCCCTCTTCTCTCTCTGGCTGACGCCCACGCGCCGCTACCACTCACCTGCCGTCCTTGTCGATGGCATCCAGAATGAACAGCTGCCGCAGCGCGTCCTGCAGCGTCTGCTCGTCCGGCGCGTCCAGGTAGTCAAAGCCCAGCACATCGATGTCCAGCGGCAGCGACTTGAGATACAGTAGCGTCGCTGGCGCGCCCGGTGGTGTGGAGCAAAGGCCAGCGGAAAGTCAGTACGGTACCCGCGAGGGATTCCAAAGGGCGGTGGGGCCCATTCTACCGACAGGAGAGTAGAAGACCCGGATCACGCAACCAGTGATACTGTGGCGCGTGGGCAGATGCCGAGAGGTATACCCGTAGAACCGATGAATGGGGCTCGGGGGGCTGTAAAACTTGTAAACTGTGGCGCAGTATCAAGTCGGCATTCCATATACTTTTGATTGCGCATTTGTCCGATGAACTGGTCAGGCTTATGAATGCGAATGCCGGCAGTGATCTTTGCGGGAGGAGTGAAAAAGAGTGATGTGCACCGGACCCAGAGCACGGATACATGTGTTGTTGGCCATGATGCCGGGATGAGCTTAGCCGTCGCACGCACCTGCCAGGCATGTGCGCTGGATCTCCGGCACCGTCACGTTGGGCATGTCGCGGTCGAAGTACTTTCGCGTGTACAGGCGGAAGCACTTGCCCGGCCGCGTGCGCCCCGCGCGGCCGGCGCGCTGCGTGGCCTGCACCCGGCTGATGGGCCCCACCTGCAGCGCCTCCATCCCCGTGGCGGGGTCGTACTGCTTGGCCTTCACCACGCCGCTGTCAATCACGTACACCACGCCATCCACCTGCCGCGCGGCGCGACAGGCGGCCGGGGTGAGTACTCCATCGCGGCCGGCACATGCCACACCCCGCGTGGGAGACAGGCTACCAGTGAATCGGCCCCCTCATGGCCGCCGCCATCCGCAATGACCGCGTCAGCTGCTGCCCAGTCGCAGTCAGGGGAGTCAGATGTGCAGTAGGGCTCACCGTGATGGAGGTCTCCGCGATGTTGGTGGACACAATGCAGCGGCGGCATCCGGCGGGCGGCCGCACAAACACCCGCGCCTGGTGTACCCGACCAGGGGCCATGCCGGGGCCGACTCAGCAGTTGCTGCCGCGTCAGCCCAGATAGACATACAGCCAGAGTAGCGCACCAAAGAAGTACGAGGAGGGGGGGATGGGGGAGGCTTGCCTGCTGGTCTGGTGGCAGCGCGGCGTACAGCGGCAGCACCAGCAGCTCCGCGCAGGAGCCTTCTGGCATGTTGGACACCATCTCATTCAGCTTGCGGCACGTCTGTTGGGCGGGCGCACCGGGTAGAGTCAGGTGCCAGGCTGAGCCCCCTCTCGCCCCCCCCCCCCCCCCCCCCCCCCCCCGGGAGGAGGGGGAGAGAGCCTACAGAGCAGAAGGAAAGATCGAAACGGAAAGGGGGGCCGGGGGCTAGAGTAGGAGCTGACGTCAGCAGCCTATGAGGGGGCTATAACTGCAGCTGGTTGTCACCCCGAAGGCGCTGATCTGGCTAGTCGGTTGGGGGGGGGGGGGGGGGGGGGGGAATAATGACCTCCCAGGTTGTCAAAAATGTGGCGCCTTGAGCTACAAACCCCGCTGCCGGCGAGTAAAAGGGAAAAAATGGCTAGTTAAATCTCAAATCCCGGAATTCTAATGGGGGTTGGAGTCGCCCAGAAGTTCGGCAGTCCGCGGGTTAGTAGTTGCGCTTCGTCACTGCTTACTGGCAGATATCACCCCGCCTCCCTCCCTCCTGATGAAAGTCGACTGCTACACCACTTACAGGTATGGAGACGATCTAATGCGGTTACCCCTCAATGAGGTTCCCGTGACGCTGAAGGGGCGCGCCCGGCAGATGTGATGTGAGGCCAAGGGAGGGAGGGTGGGGGAAGAGGGGGGGGGGGGGGGGGGGGGTGCCTTGTCGATCTCTGCTTGGCCGGTCAGGAAGACGAGGATGTCGCCGTCGGGATGGTTGCAGTGGATGTCCATCGCGGTCTGCGCCGCCGCGTCCATGTACTGGTCCTTGCTGCCGCTGTGCTGCTCCATGGAGTGGATGATCTGCGCCGCGAGGCAGCGGGGCGCACGGGGCGCTTTGAGCGGCAATGGGACGCAGCCGGCAGGGGGCCGGTCCAGCTGAATGGATCGCGCTCCCAGGCTCTTCAGGTTGTTGCAGGTTTCACAAGCATTCGGGTGACTGCTTGACCTGAGCCCAGGCTGACCCTGGCTCAACTCAGGTGCATTCAGCCCCGGAGATTTGAATCCCAGTCTGATCACTTGGGGAGAAAAAAAACGCTGTGCACAAAGAGGCCGAGGCTGCGCGTAACTATATATGTTTTGACAGCCCTCCCCCTCCTCCTACGCAAAGAGGTTGGAGTGGAAGCACTCAACATGTAACACGCAACGTGGCTGCGGTCTACTGCCTCGGTCGTATAAACACTTGAATTATGTGTGTGGGTGGGTGGGGGGGGGGGGGGGGGGGGGTCGCGAGGTTGATCAAACGGTACTTTGCGCATTTTTGGGAGTGTCGAGGGGTCGATGGTGGATTCAGACAATGTTGCAAATCAGGTGAACTAAGAGCTCACCCTTATTAAGTTATCATTTATCCCTTTCTAAGTTATCATTATTTATAACTGTATAAATAATAGTCCATCATAATTATAAATTCATAATGTATAGGTTTAGCAAACGCCGGTGAATTACTGGAGTCCAGCTGGATGCGTGAGGATACCTGCGGATAGGGGTGCTTTGGCACCACCATGTGCCCTCGCGGCTGGTGGTGGGTGGGCGCTGCCATGCGAGTGAAGGCAGGCCAGGGCAGGGCAGGACGGGCGCGCGGGCAGGCGGCGGGGCGCACCTCCACGGGGAAGCAGCGCCCGCTGACGTTGAAGAGCGGCGCGCCGTGGAAGTACTGGCAGAATTTCTGCCCGTCCAGCGTGGCGGAGGTGACCACCAGCTTCAGCGGCGGCTCGCGCCGCGTGACCAGCCCCTGCCAGCGGGGCGGAGGAGGGAGAGGCGTGGGCGGTGAGGCGGGGGAGGGCACCCGGAGGCGCTCGCCCTCTGCTTCATGATGGTCCAAACTGTGTTATGTTGGACAATGTTAATGTCCAAATGCAGTCCAAAATGACCAAATTTGTCCAAAGACTGGATGTTTTGAATCCCCCCCATCCCCAACAAAGCCGACCCCCCCCCCCCCCCCCCCCGCCTGGGCCACTTCCTCCCGGCCACCACCCACCTTCAGGATGCCAAACAGCAGGTCCGTGTTCAGGCTGCGCTCGTGGGCCTCATCCAGCACGAGCACGCCGTACTGCCTCAGCTGCGGGTCGTCCAGCAGCTCCCTGGGCAGGCGAAGTGGCACGAAGTGGGGCACAGGCCACAGGAGCCAGCGGGCGTGGGGGCATGGAGGCAGGCATAACGCTCTGAGAGGGTGGGTCCGGGGGGGGGGGGGGGGGGGGGGGGGGGCACCTGAGCAGCGTGCCGTCCGTGACGTACTTTATGCGCGTGCGGCGGGAGCAGCGCTCCTCAAAGCGGACCGCGTACCCCACCTCCTCGCCCAGATCCACCGCCATCTCCTCAGCCACCCGCCGCGCCACGCTCACCGCCGCCACGCGCCGCGGCTGGGTCACGCATATCTGGCGCCCTTCGCACAGGCCGGCCTCGTGCAGGATCTGATGCCCGGGCCGCCGTTGCGCATGTATGGTCAGCCGGTCGTAATGTGCCATGCTATTGAAGGGGCTGGCGATGGTATATATGCCGTTTCTGTGTGAAGCATGCGGGGGGGGGGGGGGGGGGAGGGGGGGATTCTTTCTGGGGTGTGTGTGGGTGTGTGTTTGGTGGGGGGGGGGGGGGGGGGGGTTGCTGCCATCCAGTGCTTCAACAGACGGCAGCAACGATTGCCTACACCCGAGCAGGCGCACACAAGCTCTGTGGGAAGACGGGGGGTGAAGAGCATAACCCTCTTGAATGGTACAGTTGTGTACTCTCCTTTCTCCTGGCCGACAACAGCGGTGCTTGCATGGGAGGTCGCCGGCCCAGGTGGGTGATGTCTCCCAGTAATAGCCATTGAGAGGCAGCAGCACCGACCCTCTCTCTATCCTAGCAGCTTCTCAGACGCTGCAGGGCGGGACGAAGAAACGACAGAGGCAGAGAACATCCGATACCTCTGTACCATTCCACGCTAGCCCAGCAAACCACGTGACGATGCCATCTTCGATGTCGGTCAGCCCTCGGGCAGCTACACTCCAATAAAGCCAAGCTCTTCCCCCCCTCCCACCTCCCCCCTTCCCCGCTCGGCCCCCTTGCGCTCGCGCGCCTCGCGCAGGTTGGCGTGGCGCAAAGCCACTGCCAGGCCGCACCTGCGCAATCTGCGTCGTCTTGCCGCTACCGGTCTCGCCGATGACGACGACCACCCGGTTGGCGGCCACCGCCGCCGCTATCTCCCCGGCGTGCCCGCGGATCGGCAGCGTCGCCGGGTCCATCGTGCCGTCAGCGATAGGTCAAGACCGCAATTGACTGAGCGACACGTCCTTGTGGGTCCCCGGTTTCAAAAGCAGCGCGGTCTGACCTCCGGACGGAGTGGATGTTGTGGCCGTCGTCAGTAGCGGATATGTGCGACGAGGGACGCGGGCCAGCGCACGAGGATCGATCGGCGACGACTCGCGCCAATTCTAGTAGCGCGCGCACCTCCCGCCCGCCAGCCCGCGCGCCGCGGCGCTGCGATGGACCGAAAATATACCTTTCCACAAATAAATAACCCTTTGCAGCGCCGCCGCATGGGCGGTCAGCTGATCTGACGAGGAGTCCTGCGCGGGCTACAGGCTAGGAGGGTCCGCATTATGTGATCGTTAGTGCTAACTATTAAGGATTAGTAACCGACAGTGTAAAGTGGGTATGATGAACACTGCCTGAAGTCCGCGTTAACAGCAACCTACACCTGCAGCCAAAAGTAACAGTACAATTATATTTATATATATGGCAGGGTATCATCATGCATATTTCCTCAAGTCTACGGGCGCCTTGTCATATCGCTCGTTGCGCTTGCGGCACATGGCTTAGCAGCCCGAAATGGGTTCGTGTGACGATGATTTGGTCCCAAATCCCACCATGTGGATGTTTACCATGGTCGCGCGCTGCAGGAAATTCCCATATTTGCCAATGCCCAAATCTATTCATGCTGGCCGATCGGCGGAAGGATTGATGCCCATCACCGCATCATGTTTAGCATGGGTAAATCTACGTGCCGCCGCCGGGGATGGCTAAAATGACCACGGGCGGGTACGTTTCGGTATGCAAACCTCGCCATTCCCGCCACAGCTGCGTGCTGGTACACAAAATTGTAGAATTATTGACGCAATCGACCGCCTCTAAAACGGCGGGATTTTGGCACCGTCCATTCGCAGCGTCGAAGGGGTACACAAGGACGTCCCACGCGCGCGTGAGGGTTTTGTCATCGGCTGTGTCACATTGCCAATATCTACCAGTCGACGAGGTGGTATTGCACCTGCAAACGCCCACATGTGGGCATTCTCCCATAGCGACACGCCACCGCTAGATGGCCCAACCCCTATAATACTTGCGCATGTAGGCAGTGATACCATGATGTACTCTTGCTATGGTGCCGTGCGCAATGTCGTATCGCTACGGATGGGGGCATGCCGCCATCGCCAACATTAGATCCAACAAATCAAACAAGGAAAGTGCGATCCCGGCGCGAGGTGGGCGTGCTACCGCCGGAATTTAGATAATCTCACTAGTGAGCCACTTTTAAAAGGCAGACGGTGCATGCATGGGTGAGCTCGCATGAGTGGCAATGGCTGCGGAAATGAATGTTAATACGGTATGCTTAGAATATTCGCGGTGATGGACATAAAGAGCGCCCCCACCAGGTCTGTTATGGGATGACGCTGAAAATGCGAAACATTCATTTCATGCCGCACACGCCACCGATCATTATCCCAATTTTCCTGAGTTGTTGCGCTTTGCTTTGGGTACCAATTCGTATGCATTTTGGAGTTGCATCAGGATTATTCGGCAAAAAAACCGAAACTTCAAGACCTCATCCACACCGCCCGAGGTATGACAGCAAATGCACTTCATGGATACCCCCCCCCCCCCCCCCCCCCCCCTCTCTAATGCGCGGAGGGCAGCGTTCTATCCAACCCGGAGAGAATTCCCTATCCCACCACTAGGTCGTCACACGTACATACCGCAAGGCGCGGTACTGCGGATGTACACGCCACAATGTACTACCAACTGAAATCGTGTACCCGCACTAGGCGGAACCTATAGTATGCAAGCAGAGCCTGTGAGCAAATAGATATATCCACTGACAACGCTGCACCTGGTGCCCGGCTGCTCCCGCCGAAACAGCTGGCTTGAGATCCAAGCCATCCTCACACGTGTCAGTGCAAGGTGTTTCACCAGGATATGCTGATTTCTATACTGCATCACGAGCTTTACGCGGAATGACTTGTTTCAGCACATTAAATCAAATGCATAAGATGTGAGCCTCCTTGGGCTCCAGCAACTCAATGACAGACTAGTTGCTCAAAGGACCTTGTGAGACTGTCCCAGGGCAACTGCAGAGGCGGCAGCAGCATACTCATTGTCGCCAATGCTGTTGGTGATGGTGTCAGCCCGTGTCCCCTCGAACTGATGGGAGTATGAGTAGATGGCGCCCTTCTGCTTGTACTCCATCAAGACGGACTGAATGACGGCCAGAACCTTGTCACGGCACAGCCGCTTGCGCAAAAAGTCGTCCGCTGCACGGCGGACAGCACCGCATCCAGCAGTCAGCTTATCCAATAAAGCGTATTTGACGAACGAGTTGGGATAACCATGCACGCAGCAATACATATGTTAGCAAGTCCAGAGCCGGTCGGATGAGTGTTGTGTGTGTGAGAGAGCGAACAGCGGGAGGATGGCGGGACACGAGTGCCGGCGAGGCGCACGTGGCATGAGGTAGTTCCAAACAACAAAGAGATTGATCTTCATGTGGTCCAGCATAGCGGTGAAGTTGACGCCCAGGACCTCGCGGTCCAGGTCCGCCAGGTGCTTCTCGCGATGCTCCATCAGTCGCTCCATCAGCGTGTCTCGGATATCCGCGGCCACAGCCATGTCCACCTGCGAATTTCCACCGTAATCCCCCAACAGGCGCATTGACGAGACTCTCGCGTTGCTTTCGGGAAGCGCCAAACCTGAAGTAGATCCTATCCTGGTCCGGATCTCAGGGGGGGGCGGGGGGAAGGCGAGGAAGGGGGTGGGGGGGGGGGGGGGGGGCGCACCGGGATGTTGACGAACTCGAGGTGGGTGGGTGTGCGCGAGAGGTTTGTGATCGCCTGATGTGAACGACACACCCATGGTTCCTCAGCACAGAGGTCAGAAAATGGAATTTGATTGTGGCAGCGCCCCCATCTGCACAACTGTCAGGAAGTCGTCTCGCAGGGCGGCGAGTGGGGAGAGTGCGGGGGGTACCTTTTGAGAGATGGAGGGGTTGGAAACGGTGATGTGCTTGCCGGATGCTTCAGTGAAGTAGGTGTACAGCAGGCTGATTTTCACCACAGTGAACAGCACTCCGTCGATCTCGATCCTGCAGCAACCGTAACGTGGCCAGCGGTCTCAGAGCAGCTGCTGGCAACAAGGTCTTGAGTAGGCGCGGTGGCGGTGCAGCGCTGGCTGTGCAGAATGTGTGCCAGTCATAAATGCGCTCGTCACGCAGCAGGGCGCACATGGGAGCACACCTGTCCCCCACATCGTACGGGTGCTGCACAAAGAGAAAAAGCATCGACTCGAACCTGTGGGAGAATTGGCGGCCCGATGTGTTGAGTGCGGAATATAGTGCGAAAGTATGCACGCGCAATGGTGCTGATGGCGTGACGGTGCCATTGCCATTAACGCTCGCAGCTTCAAGCTTTTCGCTGTACAGAAGGATAACAGGCTGACTGAAAAGGCCCTCACGTGTTGCGGATGCTGTTGCCGAAGACAAAAGGACAGAGCCAACACGGTGGCAGAGAAGGTAGAGAAGCCCTGCAAGGTCAGGTAGAACAGTCAGTTGATGAGCGCATTGCAAGGGAAGGCGAAACCAGGCGCCGCGCACTGCCTTCCACTGAGTATGTGGGATTGGCATGCCTGCACGACGTCCACATTCCTGCAAGCCAGCCAAGACAGGGGGGGGGGAGGGCACCAGTCAGGCAACGCACATCCGGCGATGGGCATGCCCTTTGCAGTGCCTGCTGACTGCGCAGAATGGTACGCGTGACACACGGGGAGCGCTCACCAGATGACGAGGTAGAAGCCAATGAACAAAAAGTGGAGAGCGCCCGCGAGCCCTGCGTGCAAGCTGTCCATCATGCTCTCCGTGTTGCTCAGCGAGGCGGCGATATTGGAGCGCTCTTTGAAGATCTCAAGCACAGAGTCGACGACCTGTTGAAGCAGTACGCGCCGCACTGAGGCAGGAGTAGGCAAGGCACCCGGGTGTGAATACACGGCAGGGAAGCAGCGTGGGAGTACCTTCTCCTTGGTGATGTGCTCGCGGGGGTTCAGGGCAAACAAGTTGAACGACGCAAGCGCCTGTGTTTTGCCCGCCCGGTCATCACTGTAAAAGTCCCGGAAGTCGCTGAGCGTGATGAAGGGCCTGCGGAGGATGGCAAGTCAGGCCGGACGGATCCTGTTAGGCGCCCGCTTGGGCTGTCTTGACTGCGACAGTGCTGCCGGTGGGATAGTGCTCAGCGATGGCAGCTGTGTCCGCTGTAACACCGCGAATGGAGAACACAAAGCTCGACAGGCAGAAGGGTTGCTTTTGTGTACGTGGGTGTATGACTGCCGGTGCCAACGGCCGCTCGCACTTTGTTTTGTCCTGCCCCCGGATGTTCCTGTAGAGCGCCTTGGCAAAGACCTGCACGTCCTTGATCTGCTCCTTCATTTCCTCGGGGGAGCGGTACTTGTGCTGGTTGATCAGGTTGCTGTAGGTCTTGATGACCACCGTGGTGCGCAGACGCTCCATTTCCTCTTCCGTCATTGTGTCCAACTGAACGAGCAGCGGCGTCCTGCTCAGCGTCCTGGACTCACAATACCTATGTACCCCCTTTCCCCCCAGCACTCCACTCCCAACTATTCCATCTCAAACTGTCTGGGCTGTGCTGCCGAGGAAACTCACCACAAGGTCGTCCACATCGTACACCCCGGACGGCACAGCCTCCAAATTGAGGTTCTTCATTTCGTTCAGCTGAAACTCTTGCTCATCGTCCAGGATGATGGAGGGCGTCGGGGAGCCCGTCAAGCTGGGCGCCTGGCTGTCCGTCACAGTCATGTCTACCGAGTCCTGGCTGCTGTGCCTCATAAGCCCAGTCTCCTGCGAGCGCAGGGTGGTCTTGAGATGCAACACATCCTCACCCTGTGACCCACGCTTGTGGCAAAGCACGTGCTTGCCGCCGCCAACAACATGCATCCAGCAGGCATGTCTCACCTTGGGAGGGGCGGTCTGCCCCAGCCTGGACTTCTTGGGCGTTGTTTGGTGGTGCTCCGAGGCGGAGGGCGCAACAGAGCTGCCACCATCCGCTGCATCACCAGCCACAGACCCATCTTTCTCTTCTCTAAAGCCAGACACCCCCTCCGCTGTCTTCCCCTTTTTCTTCATCGTGAATTTGTTCCGCTCATGCTGCCGCGGCTTTGAGAGGATCTGTGGCGCGGTGGCGGCAGCTGTACATATGAGTGCACGAAGCAGGAGAGGGGGGGGGGGGGGCAAGAGGCAGGGGCAGCCACCACCCTGTGCACACGTGCCAGCCGGATTGGGTCCACCCATGCACAGCTTGCCCATGGGCCGGCCCACCTTCAGCATGTACTCCTTGTCCAGCGCTGCCTGCAGCTTTTTGAAGTGGGTGCTCTTATAGAAGTGGGTGCTCAGGAGCTTGGTGGCTGTTGCAGCCAGCAGGGTGGCAATCGTCCCCACGAAAAAGCACAGGATCACGTTCATGACGACGCGCGCGGACTGCAGACAGCCAATCAGGGTGGCGCGCAGTCAGCAGCAGGTAGAGCTGGGGTGTCCGTGCGGAGCCGACGGGGCAGAGAGGTGCGCCACCCCCAAATATGTGAGCCATGGCATCGGGATAGAGGGGCACCTGTTTGTAGGTGGGGTCGGTGCAAGTTGCAGCGTACATGCCGCGGCAAAAGCCCCAATGAAACATGCACTGATGTAAGATCAAAACGAGCGCCAGGAAGATGGAGCGCCGAAAGGCCTTCTTCAGGCTGTCCAGATGAGCCAGAAACTCTGTGAAAAACATCGTCTGTGATGTATAATGAGCACAGCATGCCATCCCATGGCATGGTCAGTATAGGCTCGGAAGCGTTTTCTATCTAGTTGAAAAATAATGCATATCTGCTCTTTGAGTTTGATGGTGCGGCAGGCCTGATGTGTGCGAGGCGGTGTCGAGGGAGAGTATGGTAGTGCGTTACCTCGATGACGTGGATGGCGTAGTAAACAAGCCAGGACGAGAACAAGTATGCCGGGAATATCAGGGCGACAAAGTAGCACCAGCGAAAGGACACGAGCTTCTCCGGACTCTCTGGAAAGACCTGCAGAATGATCCCAGCGGCAAGTAGAGCGGCAGAGAGCAGCACCAACAAAGTTCTCACGATGCCCCGCTTCTTCCCGTTGGCGCGCTCCTCCGCTTCCTTCTCCTTCGTGTCGTCCTCCACCGAAAACTCCGACTCTCCGTTTCCACCCTTCCCATCCTTATCCCTGCCCTCAGCTCCGAAAATCCCCCATCGATCAAGGGCCTCCTTCGCCCTTTCCGCTCTGGCCAGGGCTTCCTCTGAAATCACCGGCTCGTCAATTACGAGTTCATTCTGTTCTCCGTTTGCGGGCTCGATAGCGGTGGTGAGCTGCCGTTTCGGACCGCCACTCTCCGGAACATCTTCCCGGACGACTGCATTCAACAGAGGACAGTCCGCATAGCTTTTTACGCAGGTGCTCGGCTGCATGGATAAATTAGCAAGCGTACAGGTGACGTCTGCACGTGTAGGTCGGACCGTAAAGGTTGAACAACACAGCGCATATACGTTCCCCGCTGCGTAGTGAACGAGGGCACAGTGCAGTGCTTCGGCCGCAAAATAGACAAAGAGGATGCGCACCCTTGATATCCTTCAGCTGCTGTTTCGAATCATCCACTTGCTCGTTCACGGAAGACGGCAGGCCGGGGGTGTCCATGGGAAGCAACCCGCCATGCCGCTTCTGCAGCGGTGCGGATGCTTCCCTGTCGGCCGCGCCCGCCGGCATGTTGGCAAGTGAATAATACTCTCACCAGCAGAGCCCGCCCGTGGGCGAACGCGCGCCCCTCTGAATAACGCTGGTCGGGGCTCAGCAGGCTTAAATGACTGTCCCAAGGTACGACGCTGGTCGCTCTTTTCGCCACGCGTGCCGGATGAGAGTGCCGCGGTGCATGCTACTGCACGCCTGCACGGCAGCGATGAGGGGGAGCCCACTGCGGGCAGTAACAAGTCCACCTATCCTACTGCCCACTGCAGGCAGTAGTATAAATTATTTATATGAGCTAGCAGCAGAAGGCGATATCGGAAATCAGCAAAAAAAAAGGACAATCAGAAAGGTCCTCACGCAGTAGTATGGTATGGGGTTACCTGGCACTATATCTCATCTTTCCAATACAGGTACATAAAGGGTATAATAATAATGAAAGTATCATCGGTGTGCCTCGGGGATATTTGTTACATATATCCAACATTTCTTGCACATATCACACTCGTGTAGTTCCTTTGAAGGGTTTCACCGCTGCCAGTCCTGTCCCGGGGGCGAAAGAAAAGTAACCCACAAATTTGAGAGGCCCAAATGGCATCATGCCAACCATAGTAATCAATATTTACACTGCCCTACGGGGCGGGCTCAAAGGGCCTGTCTTGATATCCCCCGGGTAGTCGCTACATATTAAAGGATTCCGGCCGCCAACAAGTGGTCAATCGCTCAAGACTACGACGACAGGTAAAAAGTGCAGCGGCCAGGTACCTTTACCTGTAGTATGTTTACATCAGCTAGCAGCAGAAGGCGATATCAGGAAATCACCAAAGAAAGGACAATAAGAAAAGTCCTCGCTCCTGTCGTAGCGACCACCGGTTAGGATTAGCGAGTTCGCGACTACCTGTACCTGTAGTCATCAAAATAGTATCGTCACATCATCAGTGCTCGTACGGGTATAAGCGGCAGCGAGCGACGTTCGCGCGCGCATCGATCAGCAGCGCAGCCGCCGCCGCGATATATCGAGGGGAGCAATAAACCGCCGCCGCGCCGCTGGCCGCCACTCGGCACTTATTCGGGAGGCCAGCGGCAGAGCGGCCCGCGGCCGCAGAAATAATAAATAATTACATGAGATACCTGCAAAAGGCGATCTGGAAGTCACCCGAACGGGCAATAGGAAACGTCGACGACAGCAACTGCGAGGTTCCCGGAAGAAATAATCGTTAAGGATTTGAGAAGTCGCTAGTATGTCGCTATATTCTTGCAACCGTCGATGAGACGCGGTGCTCGAGGATCTAACGCCGTTGGCCTCTGCCCTAAAGTTGCTCCCCTCCAAGCGCTCTCACGTTGCCCGTGCCGGCTGCATGCTCGGCTGATGGGGCTGAGCCGGCGTCTACGATGCGCTCGGTGGCCGACCTCCAATGAAAGCAATTCAAGAGATCCGATCATGTCACACACACGCGGGCAACCGCATATATAGCCATACAACCGGTACACGGGCAGCCGAGTACTGGTATACCGCGCTATACTAGTATTGGCAGCGGACCGGGCGTCTTCCGCCCCAGTGCAGGGTGTTCACCGGTACTACCCTTTTGTGGTTGAGGACCGCGGCCGTCTCGGGAAGTCCGCTTTGACGGTGGTCTACATCTTCGCGGTGTTGTTGGCTGTGCGCAACTTCCCTGGCGGTCCTTCCGCCCCGACCTCTTGCTTTCTTCGTGGTCAATCCGTTCAGGCACTTCGGAACTTTGTCGCCAGCCAACCTGCTGAGTTCCGCCGTCACCTGTCGCGCACACGGCGGGGGCTGTTGCATCGGGTCTCGGCTTGCGTGCATGGTACCCTGGGCGGCATTCTCTCTGCCGGTGTGCATATGGCCAAGTCTGATGCGTGTGCTCGTGCCCACTCTGCGTCTTCTCATGTTACTGCTTCCACCCCGCAGTCGTTGTAGAGGACCTTTCTGATTGCCCTTTTCTTTGGTGATTTCCGATATCGCCTTCTGCTGCTAGCTCATGTAATTATGCTAGTATCGATACCGGGCAGCCGAGTATCGGTACGAGTATAGCTAACATTCCATCCTATCTCATCCATGAACGACTGATTCGATTCTTCCGGGTGATAGAGAGTTTCGAACCAGTGACCTCCTGGATCGCAGCCAAGGCTCCGAGAAACCAGTGAAAGCAATTCAAGAGATCCGATCATGTCACATATATGCGGGAAACCGGATATATAGCCATACAGCCGGTACACGGGCAGCCGAGTACTGGTATACCGCGCTGTACTAGTATCGATACCGGGCAGCCGAGTATCGGTACGAGTATAGCTAACATCCAAGCTATCCCGCATTACTCGGACTTCCCCTTACACTCCATCGGAAAGTCCAGGAAACCCTGAGCCACCGCATTCACACGGTCCGCTTCGCAAAGCTTGCTGCGCGTATGCCTACAAGCGGCCCTGACAGGAACCGCTTTCAGGGCCGCCTCTTACGCGTTGCGACAGCGTTCTTGGTGACTGATCCTCCAAGTGAGGGTCGCCTTGGTGAAGTCCGTGAGCGTTCTCCTGAGTACTACGATTCCATGTTCGGCGTTGCCGCTTGCCGCCCATTTGGCCTTCCGGCGGCTCCTGTCCTCCCCCTTGGCGAGCCCTGCCCTTGTGCTTTTTAATCCTTCTCGATACAAGGTATGCTGGCCCGTTTTTGAGGAAGTTGGCGTGGAATTAACTCCTTCAGCTTGGGCGGTCGCGTACGATGATCACGTGGCACTTTGCTCCGGGGGCGACTCCGATCACGGCGCACACGAGTGGGCGGCACATGGCCTTTCCGACGTTTGCCACGACGTGAAGTCCGCCCTGGGCGTGGCGGGTGTCCATATCCTCACGGACCCAGCGGTTTTTGTTTCTCTTCCGAAGGGGCAGGCGGCGGCCGGCCGGCCGATGTTGGGCTTTTTGGGTAATTATGGTGGTATCCGTGGGAACACGGTTGCTGTCGATACCACCTTTGCCCCTATCCTTCGCGTGTCGAGCTCGGATAAAACGACCGCATTGCGGGCTGCAGAGCGCCACAAAATCCAAAAGTATGACAAGGGTGTCCGAAACGCCGCCGGCATGCTTCGCTTTGTTCCTTTCGCCGCCTCCGAGTTCAGCTCGTCGCTAGCCCCGCGCACGCTGAGGTCTTCTTGGTGGAGCTCGCGAAAGCTAGCCACACACAAACAAGCAAAAAAATCGGCCAGCTCTTGTCTCCGTGGCGCCGCCGTTTCTCCTTGCTCATCAACATGGCACATGCAGACAACGTTCTTGGCGGGGCCGCGGCGGCGCGCGCGGCACGTGATGGTGCTCCCGCGCCTGCGTCGCGTCGCTCGCCGGCATGTGTTGCTATGACCCGGGTCATTTGATGCAAGCGTACTCGCCACGGCTGATGGCCTACCCCCGGGGCGGTGGTCCCCATTGGTTTCATTTTCCCCTTTCGGTCTTTCCGGTCGTTCCTTGGCTTCACTGCTTCCCTTGACCCTTTGGCTCCTTGGCAGCTTGGCGACTTCGTGGTTCCCTTGGCTCTTCCTTGGTTCTTGACTCACTGGCCTCCTGCTCGACCTTGGTTTCATGCTCATGTCTCTCTTCTGCTGGCAACCTTTCATAGTTGTTGCTAGTACTGTTTGTAGTGCGCCCATGTTTAAAGCCCTGATGCAAAAAGTACATATTCTTGCAACCAGTACCTGCAGCAAGAATAAAGCAAGGTATCGATAACGCAAAGCAAAACGGTTTTAAGATATTACAGTACTTCACCGCCGAAAAATCGACGTTTCGCTTTATAAAATCGAGTCGGTTTTTTTGCTAGAAAGATTTCGGAGGCTTTCTAACACAGAAAACCGCCAAGGTGAAAACGGAGAACGGGAGACGCAATGCACCGAGGGCAGCGAGGTGGAAAATGGCAGGTAGGCTTATGGTTTCTGTCCTAAGTAGCACCTACCCGGCCGGGAGCACAGGGCTCGCGGGCGATGGGGCAGCCCGTATTGAAGCCCGATGGTACCGGTAACTTAACCGGTTAAAACCACCAACATACCGTACGGGTCGCACTAGGACAAGTCAATTCTTGGGAAACCCCATTAACATGCTTAGAACATTTCCAAACATGCAATCGAGTCTGGTTTGCTAGTTTACACGCGGTTCGTTTCCGAATGCGAGTCGGGCGGTCCGAATGGGCAGTTGGCAGGCGTGCCGACCAGACGAAGGCGGAAGATGTCTTGAGTTGTAGAAGAGATCTCGCGCTGAGAGGTTTTGGAACCTCAATCAAGGCGCACGCGCAGAACGGTGTAGATCATGGGAGATGTGGACGGCGTGAACGTCGGCCCGACATAGGCCGGACGTGTCGCGAAAGCAAAGCGCCGTCCCTCAACGGCGCCATCCATGCAGCAATAGAACCGGAACTGTAGGCCAGCAAGATGAGCAAGTAGGTTGGCGACGAGTGCCCAGCAGAGCGGCAGGGCGAGTACGAGCTGCGAGTGCGGGCGCGCGAGCGCGCCGAATACAGCAAGGTGAAGAACGGTACGTTGTACGCGACGCGACGGTAATCTTGAACATGTACCGGCGGCGTACGTTACGAGGGGTGGACACGTGACCCCGCGCGACAAAGGCGGTGTGCGGCCGTTGCCATCACGAGCGGCGTTCGCTTCGCCGCCTCGCACTAGGGCCATCACCTCAAACGCAAAGCGCATCGGGGCGCATGCAAAGAGGTGCCGAGTGTGGCCTTGCCATACCGGTTATGATGTGTCTCGGGGTCGGATCGATGCCGGCGACGTCGCATAAGACCTGCCGACTCGGTAAGTTGTTCTCGCGGGTCTCGCATCGCAGAGTGTGGCGAGGCGGGCGCCGCTGCTGCACCAGCGACAGTTGCCGACCACCCCGCACGCCTCAGACCTACGATGACGCCACGAGACGTTAAGTGACGGAGCTGTCCCCCAGCGGGAGTAATCCGCTGAGCTCGTGTCGTCAAGGTGGGATGTCGTGACGTCAGGAACGGGTTGGCCGGCGCAGGGGCTTTGACAACCTACGCCGGTCCGTAACGATGCCAATATTGTCGGGACAAGAGTAAAAATGATGAGACGGCCGCCGATGTTGCACCAGCGATGGCCGCCGAGGTTCCACACCCGGATTCATATTGATACGAGGGTATAGGTCCGGTTATTACTAAGAGACGGCGAGCACGCAGGTGGTAGAACTGCCCCCCGGCGGCCAATTACAAGTTGTCGTGGTCCTTATGACGACGACGTTGCAGTAGGAGGCGTCGGAGACGCGCCGGACCGAGCAGCGTAGACGCCTCCCACTGCGACCACAGCAAACGTTGCTGCGGCACGGTTAGGCCCAAGGCAACGAGCCCTCTCAAAACACAGGCGCATGAGCGGCGCCATCCCCGTCACGGACATATTACGCGGGTAGTTTCGAAAAAGCACAACGTGCAACGACCGTCGATGCCACGACGCCTTGTTGCGAGGACACGTGGACCGGGTTGAAGTGTCTTGCAGGACGGCAAGCGGCCGTCCCGACGACACGGATGTCCTCCTCCGTCTGGGCCGATTTGTTGCGGTAGGCGTAGTTGTCGCCGTTGACAACCGTGACAAGCACCGGCCATGGTACCGAGCGCATCAACCAGACCTAACCTAAAGAGTTGACTACTGCGAAAGGGTGCTCCACTGTGGGAGCCCACGAAGGCCCGTACTTCCCCCCAACGGACGGGACCCGCCCCAGCTCCATTTCCTTACCGTGCGCATCGCCAGTTTGCCACCCGAAAACGTCCCAGTTGCAAAGCCATTTAGCCAGGGCAAAAAGGGAAAACGATTTCGGGCGCACAAGTAGGGAAAATTACATTACCAAGGGGCTATCTGTCGCTGCCGATGATGTAACTCATGTGGGTGGCACGATGACTCACTACCGGGAAAAGGAGCCTCGGTAGGTGCGGACTTCCTCGGATTTGGATCAACCTCTGCGACCCTCGCACGCACAAGTTCGCGAAGCCGCTGCCGAAGGCAAGTTGGAAGATAGCATGCGAGCTGTTGGTGGCTGTCCTAAGTAGCACCCCGGCCGGGAGCGCAGGGCTCCCGGGCGATGAGGCAGCCCGTCCTGAAACCGCCCGATGGTATTGGTAGTATGCCGGGAACTTAACCGCTTAAAACCCCCAATACTCATACGGCCCTCGGCACCTTTTGAAGAGGTGCCCTCTGCCCGATCTGCAGAGGTACCTTATACCCTCGTACTGATACCGTCTGCCCTTTGTCCCAACCCTCCCCGGCCGGGTTGAGCGTCAGTCGAGCCTCGACCCACCGTTAGCCCCACTCTTTAGACGGCTGAGATGGTTCATGCCGATAATAGTCCGGCTGGTATTCGGTATCTCACCTGCTGCCTTACGATACCAGGTACCCGCAGTGTAATTGCCAAATTATTAGTACATAAAGGAGGCACGGGAAATAGAAATATGAATATAGTCGCTAGTCGCTAATGTAGGTTTGGAAATAGATGGTTAAGCCTGATCGATTTCGTCCAATCAGTCTGCCGTGCCTGTAGCCCTGCATCTAAATAAATATCCCAATATTGTTTGCCGGGACCAGGGGGTGTTTTTTTGGCCGTAATGCTGATGTTTTCAGCGCTGGATTTGTTTCTGGCTGTTTTGCTGTTTTAATGCATACCAGCGCGATTGCCGCTAGTATATTACAGCTTCTGATAATACCCAGTACGTACTACCCGGGGTATATAGATATTGGTGATAGATATCTGTCCTACACTACGCTTCAAAATAAAAAATAGCAAACAATACTTTGGGCAGGGTCTGTGCTCACGCGCAATCGACGGGGCGGCGGACGACTGCTGTCCTTGTGCAACATGTACCCGTCCGTACTAGTCGCGTGATGATGAATAATCTAGCCAGTACGAGTATGAGATACCGTATTATAGCGCGCAACAATTTGACGATGTGTAAAATGCAGTGCTGAGTTGGCAGGATTACTAAAGGATTAGTCGCGCTCGTACATGTAATTTATAGGGAAAATTGCAGCAAAACATGCTGGTGCGCAAATCAACTACACAGCCATAATACCCCGAAAAGTGGCAAAACAGTGGCACACAGACCCACCAGTGATCCAGGCGTTGTCAACACGTCTTCCACACGACTAAGGCTTGTGATTTGAGTCTGAAGGGACCTGCATTCGCGGCTGGGGCACCGGCACGCGTGACCCCGGCACTCCTTGGTAGGTTGGCGGGACGCGGGCGGGGGGCGGGGGGGGGGGGAGGTGTTCATCATGCGTGGTGGGCGAGCTGACGTGTATGATGTAACACGGCGACATTATGCTGCCATCATCCGTGCTATAACAATTTAAATTTTAAATTTCTTACAACTTTTTCGATTCATTGTTTGATCACTCGTCGAAACGGGGTCCGCTTAACCGCGCTTAACACGGTACTTCTACTGTATTCGTACTCATTATTTCATGTCCGAGTACCGCATTTCGGATATCATGACGACTACTCCCGCTTAATATGAGATTATCCGCGCTTATCCATGCATGCCACCAGTACATGCGCCACCGCATTACCCGTACGTCAAACGGTACTTGATGCACCTCCCGCCGGCCCACGCACGCGTCCTTCGCCATGGCGCGCAACCGCCCGGCGGGACTGACGCTACAGACGCGCACTCAGCGGCGGAGCGACTACCTTATCATCCCTCGTCTGACGACATGCTTATCATCCGCCGCTCTCACCCATAATCAAGCCAGTCGCTATCCCATAGCCGCCCCCCTCAGCACACCCTCGCCGCGATGACTCGCGGCAAAGCGAGATCGTGCGACAAGAAGAGCGTCTCCGATGTATGCGATGGTCCGAGCGGCCACCTTACGGTCCAATGCCGTGTATGCAAAAGTCACATCGCCGGGAATAGCCGCCACTTCAAAGTACAACACCTCAGACACCCATACAACGACGCGTGCTCGGTGGAGCAAGCCCGCTCACTGTCGATGAGTGCATGCGAGTGTGTGGATTCCAGCTTGCCATGGCAACCTTGACCGACGCTCGCTATAACGCCCCCCCCCCCCTTCAATTCAGTTAAAGAACACCACCGCATCGCAACCGGTGTGAATTACAAAAAGGGCAGTTCCCCAGAATTAGAGAAATCTACACAGCAAGCCGCCTAAAAGCGGCCCGCATCCCGCATAAGGCGGGATGGATGAGTGATGCGCACACGGTTCAGAGTCCGGGCCACGCGAGCACGTGTGTGTAGGTGATCCTCGGACGTGCTGTACAGCTTCAGCAACGGGATGGGAGACGAATCTGCGCCGTCTGATGAGGCAGCGAGCACGCTCTCGAGCGGCCACCAAGCTCAGGACCCCGAGGAAATCTCTTGCGAGCAAGGCCTCTTGGTGAGCCCGGGTGATGCACCAAGTGCCCCGCGATGAGAGGGCACCCTGGTCCGCAGCCAAGCATGCGATACCACGCACTGTGCGGTGCACCCCCTTGCTCACCTCACCCACTGTGCCGAAGACCATGCCCGTGTACTCCGACATATCCAGGATGTCTCGAAGAGGACCCTTCTGTCCGGGCTCTGTGTTGTGCCACGCCGCGTCCCGCGCAGCCAACCCCCGTTGTATGTCGCCCAAGGGAGCGCTCAAACCGATCCACAGCTGTGGCCCGGGGCACTGAAGTGTACTTGACCCCGTACCGCATAGTCTTGAACTCTAGCAGCGTGGACTTCAAGCTCCGGGGATCCTAGCTCCCGGTCACGACGTTGAACGCCGGAAGGGAGAGCTCTGCGTCCGGCACTAGGTCCTTGAGTTCATCCCGGGGTACGGTGTTGCCAAGAGGCACTGCCTGCTGGAACAAGTCATCCACCTCCCGCCGTACCGCGATACCTAGGTCGTGAACACAGTGATCGCGGAAGGCATATGCGATAGCGTCGTGCTGTACACGCCAGTGAGCGTCTCCAGGCGCCGGGAGGTTCATGAGCGCGTCGCCGTATAGATCAACAATGACGGGGTTGTGCTCCGTCGAGGGCAGAAGAATCTGGCACCCAACCACCGGGGACAAGCACGGGCTAGGCAGAAAGAAGTACCCGGCAGCGACCTCTCGCAGCTCATGCGGAGTCATGGCTGTCCGCGCGGTGGGGATGGCCACTGTCCACATGCCTGACGCCGCGTCGAGCTGGTTGAACAAGATCCGTTCCCTACATGTGGCAGGGAGAGCGCAAACCTCATTTCGAAGCCGGGAGTTGTTGGCCTGGTCTAGAAATGCCGTCAGCTCCTTTTGCGAGCCCGACGCAGCCTCCACTTCCCGCTCCATCTGGCGTGCATCTGCGTCGCCGAGATGGCCAGCAGTACCCGCTTGGAGGCGGCCCCACGCCTCGCGCATCTCCGCGGCGTAGCTGTCCGACCCATGAGCATCGTTGAGGAAGTGGTCATACTGGCGGGCGGAAGAATTTGCGTTGAAGCTGCCTCGGCCAAGTACGGACCCGAGCTGTGGGTCGAAGAAACCATGGGTGGGGGTGTTGGTGCCGGAGTTCCTAGTCAGGAACCTTGGGAGGATGGCGTTCATGCAGCGGATGAAGGCGGCATCACGAACGGTAGCCATGCGGCGGATGCCGGCTCCCTTCAATCGAGTGGGGAGGTGAAGCCTGCTGCGCGCCCTGGCCACTGCATCCTCGCTCAAGGTAGCCACCTCCGCTGCCATGGGGTCGGGGTCGTGCAAAAGCTCCGCCAAGAAATCGGTGACCACCGGATTGGTGTCGGTGCCGTACGTGGAGGGATCAAAAGAGACCCCTAGCACCCGTTCGACCGCCGCGAGGATGGTGGCATCCACCGCCTCCGCAAAGGCCTCCACCTCGGACGGAAGACAATTCCGGAGCCAATACCCCGCCTTGTGTTGCATGCAATGCTTGAGCAGGGCCCATGCGTGGTAATGCAAGGCGTGGGTGTACCGACGGCTGGGCTTGGCAGACAGAAGCTTGCTCAGGCTAGCGTCCACCTCCTCTCGTAGCTCCTCCGCCTTGCCGCGCATGTACGCCTGCACATACTCTGGCGATCCGAGCGGCACGTTGAGGACCGCGATGCCGTGATGGCCATCTAGCTCTGGCCACTCGATGTCGGCCGGAGCCTCACGCCGCGCCGCCTCCATGTCTGCGCTGTACGCCTGCATCTTGTCGAAGCGCACCTCAAGCCCCACGGACGCCTTGATGGACGTGCGGAAGGCGTGAAGAGCCGGCCAAACGTGCTCCGGAAGGCCCACCAAAATTCCATCGTCGGCGTTGAAGCGCGCCGCCCCGTCATTGACCAACGTGGTATCACACTGCTGCACCTCGGGGTGAATCGCGACGCAAAAGGAAGTCGTGGCCAAAGGTGCGCCCTGTTGCACGCCGTCCTCCGACCGCAGAGGGGCGGACCGGTCGTCCACAACCAGATACGAGTCCGTGGAGAGGGAGGCTAGGAGCGCAGGGATGACAGGGTGTAGTGGAGAGCAATCGATGTGGCGCTGGATGATGGTAGTGCCTGCCCCGTCTTCGCCCGAACCGACTGCCGCCCCCCCCCCCCCCGTCCCCACTTCACCACCCGCCGCACCGGCTACCCGACGTTCGTGTCGATCCCGCACGCGCGAAGAACAGCGGAACGCTCCCGAGTCCCGACCAACGAAATCATGTGGGACAATGGGTCGGTGTGCGGTTCTAGTCGTCTCATCACTCCGAGGTTGTCACAGCCATGCTCCCTGGCAACAAGCAAGGTCAGGGTACGACATCACGACTTCAAGTAATGCCCGAATGCTTTCTCACTGAGACTATATTCCATACACGCATGCTTAGTATTTGCGTCCAACCCAAATTTGTCGCCTCCCACCCGCAAGCACACCTCTTCACCAATAGGTAACCATGTGGTGTGTCGTCCGCTATGTTACAGTACGCGCGAGATGCAATTGTCCGTTGAGCGCCACCTAGTAATTCGTCGGTGTTTCCATAAATATGACAGTACCTCGGACGGGTCTGGCGGCGATATGGACATCGACGATACGGCCGGCAACGACAGGGTCATGGCCCAGAGCCCAATTGGTAGTCCTTTAACGAAGGACCGGGCGCCGGACGGTGATGAGGAGAGGGCGGAGCCGGGTATGGCTATTACTGACGACGATGCCTTCGGGGAGGGCGTCGACGAAGAAAACGAACGCGAACGGACTGGATTTCTCTTCAGCCTCAACGGCGGCAACGAGGACAAGACGGGGAGAGAGGAGGAGAGACATGAGGGAGAGGAAGAACGGGAACCGCGCCTTCAAGGCACTGTTGAAGGCGGTGCCGAAGAGGTAAGTCATATTGCACATTTGCTGCTATTCGCATTGCGCGCCGTCACTGTGCATTTGGACATAACCCTATCCCGTATACTTGTTGCTAGTTGTGGTGTTGCTATGTGCTCTTGTAAGGGTAGTGGCGCGCGGCGAGCATGAGCATGATACCTTCTCAGATAATCCTCCTATAGTGTATGCTGTGTGTAGGTTAGGTTCTTCCAAAAGATCATCGTCGGCAAGTGCAGCAAGGATCCGGAGAGGGCGGAGATGTCGTGAAGCATGTGCCCTCCCCATTTTCTCTGTGCATTGGCCCACTAGTCGTGTATAATTGCTTTCGCACTCTTGGTTGTTGGCGCGGACAGGTGCGATTTGAGGACTTCGAGCTCCTCTGCAATGACTTGCCCATCGGCATGCGGCGGGATCGGGGCAGTGTGGGGGGATCTGCAGCGGCGAAGAATCGCCACGCACAACATGATGCAGTGAGTCGCGCATTCAGCGCAAAGGTGGTGGAGGACGCTTTCTGCGAGGACGTCACCACCACAATGTGCATGACCACAATGCCGCTCTCTTCGAGCAGTACGTTGATAAGTATGCCCCCGATGGGCTGCATGTGCAATAGATGAGGACTGATACGGCGAACATCGAGTAAGTGCTGTAGATTCCTGCCAGCATGCATACATGCCTTGTGTGATAGTATAGCGGCATTAAGATCACACTTACATCGATCATCCGCCGGACTGCTACATGCTGACGTACTATGGCCGGATGATAGCGATGAAGCCGTACCATGAATCCTACACTGTGTACTGCTCACGCGTGTGCAACCGATTGCCGAAGGGCAATGCATGCATGGGTGTACACAGCCCGGCGCTGGGAGAACGAGGTGCAGCCCTTCTGCCCATGGACTACTACATCCCGCATACTACTCAGCAGAGAGCCAATATGGAGTAGGTGCCAACTTGGGCTGCAAAGGGAGAGAACCATGACGGGTTCTAGGAGATCTTCCAGGTTGAGGTAAGCTATCTCGTTGTGGCAAAGTGCTACGCCCTAGCAGACAACCCCATGGCTTCGCCTCCAGTTGTCTTCGCAGTTGGAGAGGCCTACCGTGGGAGCCGGCATCCATCAGCCCCAATCATTACCGGGATATGGGAAGGCGCTGTGAATGCAGTTTTCAGGATGGACTTCGTCTTCCCACTCAGCATCGTGCAAGACGGGATGGTCACATACACAAGAACAAATGCGGTTTCCGACAGCACTGTTGGCAGGGGTCGGCGGCGCGAGATGGCCGTTGCCGATGCTGCGCCCATGCATATGATGAGGTGTGTCGGCACCGCCCCCCAGCTGCCCTTTCACCGTTATCTCATGTTTTATTTGGACACTGACATGATATTGTTGGTTTTGCTTTCACCAAGCGGGCTTCTGATGTGAAGCACTCTCATGCCAATGACACCGCCGTCTGCCCCGGAGATCTGGACGATGGCGATGGCGGTCTTGCAGAGTAGCCGTAACAACATCGGCGTGTTTACTCGGCATGCATTGCAGCTCATAAGCATGCATGATTAGCGCTTCAAATGTCTCTGGGGGCATGGCGGCGCAGGGTAGGCTGGTGTCCTGAGTGGTTTATATATATATATATATATATATATTACATCAAGTTGCTGCGCAATATGTTCACGTAGAATAATATCGCTAGCGCAGGAATACAAGTATAGGCGCCGGGTGGGTCTAGAGTTTCCAACTGTAACGGAAAGCCATATTTCCTTCCAAAACCTTGTCTGCCAATTGCATTCAATTTCTTTAATCTGCTTATGCATTAATGATTTTTCAGGCGTGTCACACATGAGACACCATGCCGCGCAATGTGCGTTGACCTACAACATTACGGTGCCGCGATAGAGCGTTATTTCACACCTCGTCGACCGTTGTAACCAAACAAGGATATATGTGCATGTACTCTGCAATATTGATCATTTTTGTCATGCCATGATTGTTTTGATTGTGTTTTAAATGCATATTGCTAGTAGTTCACAGCGTCATTTAAGGGTTGTGGTATTGTGCGCCAGTATGCACGACAACTTTGTGTCGGCCCGGGTACTACCCAGGTACCACAATAAGGTAATGATATACACGACGTTAGTACTACACCGCGTCACTTCTTGCGGGGTTCCATATCATAAGTCGCAAAGTGATGATGACACCAACTCCGATATCGACTACTACACCGCCGGTAGTCATCGCACAGCCTGATGAAGTCAGCCAGCACTTCACCACCATCGCAACCCCCCGCCACCATGACGACGTCATGAGGCACAACGTTTCATTCCGCCGGCGTATGGGCCCCTCAGGACCTTCCCCTACCGCAAAGGCCACCCCTCCTCTACTATATGTGACGTGCGTCAGGTTGTCGGCAGCCGAGGTATATGGTGAGGTCAAGGACGGTGTCAAGGTAGGCGGGCCGTTGACTCATGCACCCCTCTGCGCTCTCAACAACACCGAACGCGAGGCAAGGTAAGGGGTGAACGTGTACACGTGCATGGAGGACGCTGAAAGCTCGACGGACGAGGGCTACGAAGCACGTTTCGTGTGCCAATGGGCGGGGTAAGGAGCAACTTGTGGCAGATGGATTTCGCTTAGCTGTCGGCAATGTCATTGTCAAGTTGTCGGTTCTAACTCTATACCCGCCGCCCGACCGCGGTCTCGCGTCTGTCATCGGCTTCGGCGCCCGGACACGGCAGCGCCGTGAAAGCTTTCACTGACGGCATAACTGCACCGGACGGCACGGGCATTAAGCGGGCTGAATGCGCCATCCCAAGTTCCACTCCTCGTCCCGTCCGTCCCGTCCATGCAGACCAACTAGTACATGGTCTTGTTTTGTGATAATTTCATCTAAGTCGACGACCCCCCCCCCCCCCCCCCCACGAGCACCGCTATTGAAGCAAGCGTTCGACAAAGCCATCGCGTCGTTCTATTCCATCGATGGTGTTTCCGGCTTGCCCATGTTACACTACGAGATCCCTGAGTACACTAAGGACCACATAATCAAGCGGTTCAAGGAGCTCGCGGTGGCTTGCGCCGGCTATCCGAATGACCGTATCCATTGCCGGCTCACCGACGCCACCCTGCGCAAGCGTATTCAGAGGGCGGCTCGCAGCTGCAGGCAGAACTGGCCCCACTCCATGAAGTGGGCGGAGAAAAAGGTTGAGGGCATCCAACTATGGAACTCTTCGTGGTGGGGCAAGTATTTCGCAGAGTCGGTGCGAAACGGGAAGTCCGACCACCCAGCATCCCCCCCCCCCCCCCCCCCCCCCACTTGACCGAGGCCCATGAGGCTGCCGCTATGATCACCAGTGCTCTCTCTCCGGCGGAGAAAGGCGATGCCAACCCTACTAGATTGTGGAAAGGTGAGTCCGAGATTTCAGTGCAGTTGGTGCTCGCTGCTTGTACGCGTGCTGCCTCATGCATGTGGTCACGACATCACAACGACTGAATTATTTGTCTTGTAATTACAACGTTGGTCCGGCATCGACATGAACGGCAATATACCGGCTCCCGCCCCCCTCCCCCGTTCAGTCGTCCATCTCCCGTCCCCCGTGATGCTCGAGCCCCCCGTTGAAGGATATGACAAACATGCAAACGGCTTCAGCTGATGGACGTGTGCGTGTGACCTCCAACTTGTTGATACGGCGAGGAGCAAAGCTAGGCGTCAACAAAAGCAACCGCATCTGCGAGCGGCAGCAGCAACCAAGCAGCATGCGAGCAGCTAGCACCTTAGCCGTGGGCAGCCGATGGCAGGCATTGTGATGGACAACACCACCCCACAAGCCGCAGCCACAAGGGCGAGGCAAACGGGCAGAAGAGGCCTGCGGCAGCGCAGCCCCCGGGCAGCAGTAGCAAGCCGCCGCGCGGCGGCCGCGGCCGCAGGCACTAGAGGTCCCATGTAATTACATTTTCTGGTTTCTTTCTCAGTACTTTCGCACAGTCTCCGACCCCACCTGCATAACAATGAAAGTGACCGATGCTCACCTAACAAATTTGCCAGTTAGGACTAAGCGTGCTTAAATACGCTTAACTACAGTTAGAAGCTCCACTCTCATTGGGTGTTAGGTTGGCAACATCTAGCCTGGCGCTTTTGCTCTGATGAAAACCTCAAACCATCTGCTGCCCGCGTGAAATTCATTTCCGTTGTCTTTATCACGTCGTCGTTATGTGGCGAACAATACTGCAGCTCCCGCCCGTTACATTTGAACCCCCACGACTACTCGTAGTCGCGGAGTAATCGCGCTTGCTGCCGCGCTTAGTGATTTTCTAGAATATCACAACATTGTACTCGTACCACTCCCGCCGTACCTTATAGTGATGACTCGCGACTACTGGTGCCCTATTGTGATGACTCGCAACTACTCGGGATTGCTCGTGGCGCTACTCTTAACGCTATTCTCCAGTACTCAGTGCAAGACATCGCTGCTGTGCGCATGCCTCCAGCCTCAAATAAAGTATTGCGGCGTTTACCGGTTAAGCGGTGTTAAGCTTGGTACATATATGCAATTACAAGCGGAGCACGTTTCGACGACGAGTGATGCTAGACATGCTGGCCGTATTCCGGCCCGACCGACACGAACCCGCATAGGGTATGTGCCCCCGGAACTGGCATTGCACCTAGTGTGTGCGCCTTTACATGCCCAGTCCCCCCCCTCGCATCGGTTGGCACAGTTATTCCTCATGGGCTAATAAGCCCCTCCTACAACAGTAAATATGCCCCAGCCCCATGCACCCATTCACTGGCTGGCTTGTGTTGAAAAGTTGTCAGGGGCACCGCCCCTCAACCCGCATAGCGCGAAAGAATCCCACCCCTTCGGCCCCGCTCTCGATGAAATTTAAAGAAATTCGCAGCACTCGATGGGAAACACAACGTGTAATCACGGGCGCCCGCCGCCGGGCAACGGCACACTTGGAGCGGAGGATATGGGGTGCGGCAAGTCCAGCGGCACCGGTCGCACCTCAACGTGGACACGTGGTATGCGTCGGAAACCCCAAGGATCCATGCCCGGCTGGGTGCGGTAGGGGGCTGAGCGGGGAGGGGGGGGGGGTGTTCCTCGGACCCGGCGACGACTGGGGAGCCCTACATGGGCTTTTCATATAATTCTCGTAGACCCGGTAGTGCATGCTAGCGCCGCCGGGCAGCAGCCGTGTACGAAAGGCAGTTGAAAATAATTCACGTACGACCCGGCCTTGCTGCGTCGGCCTCTCCGAGATCCGCCTACGGGTGGGGAGGGGGGTTGTACGACTCGGCCGGGGGCAGCCTACTCGCGAAGGTTGTTCGGAAAGAAGTGTTCTCGTACCTCGGTATAAATCGCGACCGACATGCAGAACATCTATATCTGGCGTGCCCCTCCATCCGTATGTGTCCCCACCTGTGCATACGAACATCATGACTTCGTACGCCGGAGTGTTCGGCTGCGCCCTGCGGCCGACCCGTTTGGAACACCCGGGGAACCCTTAAAGGCGAGGTTAGGCGTTATTTGGGGGCGGAGGGGCCGTGCATGCTTGGTTATGGGTTCTGAATTGGATTCAAGAGGGCTTCCCTGTGAAACGGAAAACAGGTCCCCTTGCGTCAGCTTAGTTTCGCAACCAAAGGTCTGCCTCCCATGATCGTTTTGAGTTTGTCGATGATTGCGTCGCTAAGATGCGAGCGTCTGGCCATGTGTCTCAGGTTTTTTAAAGACCAATGGTTTGTCAGTCCTCTGTGTAGTGTTGTTCCCAAGCCACGCTCTCATAAGCTCAGACTTATTATTGACATGAGGCGTGTCAATGAGCTTATTGACTGTTCAAATTTGACGGCCTTGCAGATCTTAGAGGAATCATGTCTCATGATGATCATATGGTCATCGCATTCGATCTCAAAGTGTTTTCAGTCATATTGAACTACATGAGAATGCTGAGCCCTATGTTGTGTTCAAGTGGAGATCCAGATACTATGTGTTTATATACTGTCTCGTTTGATCTGAAGCCGGCTCCTTTCGCCTTCGCTAATACTATGTCTATCTGGGCCGATCCATTATTGGCGTCGCAAAGGCATTCATGTTTTGCCGCACTTGGATGGTTTCCTATTTGCGGCTCCTATTGTTGCGGAGGCTAGTGCCATAGCCAAGTCTGTTATGGCTGACTTCAGAAGAGCTGGCATGTGCCCAAACATGGACAAGAGTACTACTGATCATGTTCAGACCCTCAGACATATGTGGAACGACCCAGCGGCGGGTACTTTATCTTTTCCCGAGGACAGATGGGATCGCCTTCAACTTGGCATCCATATTCTGTTACATGCCCACCGGGGCAGAGGCTATGCGCATTCTCTAGCCTATTCTATTGGCCAGGCCCTAGGCCATGTGGCCCGGCAACGAACTAGGCATGGGGTTTCATGGGGTTGACTCTAGGCCCTAGGCCATGTGGCCCGGCGACGAACTAGGCATATGTATGCCGTTTTGAACTCTGTTTCATCCTGGTCCGCCTAGGTTATTTTGTCTCCTGAGGCTATCGATCGGGTGAGATTCTGGCGTGGTCTGCTCCGCTCTTCTTGTGTGGGTCGTATCTGGCCCAGAAACCATGTGGTGGCCCTGAACCCGGAGACTGAAGCCAGTGATATTGGCTGGGGTGGCATTATTATGAAGGGAATTTATGATTCTCACCAGTTTATTGCTCATGAGTTCTTTGCATTCTGGCAAAGGGCGCAGTCCTCCACCTTTAGGGAGCTTGCTGGAGTTATTGGCACCATCTTCTCCTTCATTACCTTCTTTGTTGGTGCTTTGGTGGCCATGCAAGCTGATAGCAAATCTTGCAGTGGATCGTGGGCAGAAGCAATAAATCATTGCGCATTATAATGATCTTGCCATCCAGCTCCATGAGTTGTGCGTCAAGTATGATAACGCCCTGGAAATCCACTTGGTTCCCAAATGGACATCATACCTACAGATGTAGTTAGAAAATATAGATACTAGTGATTGGAAGCTGAACCAGAGAGATTTTGATAAGTTAGATACTAGATGGATGGGGTACCCATACTGCGGATCTTTTTGCTAGCAGCATAAACTTCCACTGCGTTCGATTATTTTCTCAGTTCTGGTGCCCTAGTACTTATGCGGTCAACTCCCTATGTCGTCATGATTGGTATCAGTTCAACTGCTGGATTAATCCTCCCTTTTGGATGATTGGGGATGTGCCGAGGCACATGAGGGCATGCCGTGCTACCGGCAGTTTGATTATTTCTTTCTGGGACACCTCTTCGTGGTGGGCATCTACTGGCTCCCATGGCGTGCACCTTATTTATCTTTGATCGATTGGTTGTCGTTATCTACCCAAGAATAATCATGTCCTCTTCATTATTCCCGGGCAAAACAGTGGTAATGAGAAGCCGCCTAAACCTCGCTCCGACCTGGGGTATTTTATCCATTAGGCTCGACTTCTCACGCGAGAGCCCTTCCTCCCTGCCTCTCCGAGAGCGGTGTGTTCACGGTGGCTGCCGCGAGTGCTGCCGGTTCCCGGGTTATTGGTCTCAGCCATGTTCTTTCAACTACTCCCCGGGATGCCTTCGATGTGAACCCTGACGGTCCTGTCAAATATGAATTACTTGCTCGCCTTCATCGTTATACTCGCAACACTGTTGCTGAAAGCACTGGCTCCGACTACGATTACGCTTTGGACCGTATTGTCCGATGGTGCGCAACTCGCCTGATTCCTCGCTCACCGCTGCCAGCTTCTGATGACACTATGGCTTTGTATGTGCAATCGGTGGTTGACATAGCTGAGTCTTACTCGGTTGTAAAAACTGCCGCTGCCATTGCGTATTATCAGAAAATCAATATATTCAATCACTTGCCCACTCTTTCGCCTATGGCTGCTATGATTCGCGAGTCTGCGAAACGTCGCATCGGCACTAAGGTGAAAGGCGGAAAGGAACCTTTTCTCTGGCGTGATGTCGTCGCTTTTGCCAGCACGTATACTATGGGCCCGGAATGTTCCGTACTGTCATCTGGCGGTCGCGGTGCTTTGTGTCGTGTGCTTTGGCGCCATGTGCCGATTCGACTGCGCTAATGGAGTTTTCACCCGAATGTGACTTATGGTCCGGAGGATAAAGTGTGACGATTGCCTCTCCAAATAAAGGAAGGCGGATCAATACCGCCAGGGTACCCGAGTGATTCCTGGCCCATTATGTCCTGCTGTGCAGCTCTTGCGTCAAATTTCTGGCAGGCACTCGTCCTGCTGACGGTCATTTTTTGACCTGTCCTATAATCAAGGGTGTTAATGGCCGTTTGGTTTTGAAGTATCCGGATCGTACTAAGCCCTCTAGCAACGTGATTACATTTGCTCAGTGTACACAGTACTTAAGCAAGTGGATGGGCTCTCATTCCTGTCGGAGTGGCGGAGTTACCAACGGCTTCTGATGCCGGGATTTCAGTCGAGCAGGACTTTGGCCATCATATATATGGGCTCCATTACAGAGCGACTATGATGTCATACATGAAGAATGACAAGGACAGACTTCTCTCGGTATCTAGGGCTCCTATGCCCGGTGTCGACGAACGCCGGGAGACTCCGGTCGAGGGTACTCCACGCACCCCGGCACGGAAAAAGGGCGATTATTGAGTCAAAATGGGCACATTTCTGCACTCAAAATTGCACCCCCCTTAACTCAATATTGTACCCCTTTTGGGGGGTGCAAATTTGAGTTACGCCTAACACTGTACGAATGTACTGTGAAACTGGCCTTTGACACATTCCTTTTCTTGCCAACACTGTACGAGGTACTATTCAGTGAAACGAGCCTGCACTATGTTCTACACGCATGTCCACCGCCCTTTGTTTGACGAGATGCGTCGCTACCCTTCCATGCTAACCATTTTTTTTGGCCTCGAATACTACGCCGCCACTGTGCTTCCCACTCATCTACCCCTCGCAAGCTCCCTCGCGCTTGTATTCTTTGAGGCATCTTAACGCTTCTCGGTGCACAAAAGCATGGCGGACCGTCCTGGCAGAGCAAAACGCACATCTGCCCGCTTGCAGAGTCTTGTGCGTGGCGGGGACATCTGCGGCCGCACTTGGCTTTGACCCAACGAGCAGGGCTCTCGACACACTGCTAGTGACCTCCATGGCGCAAGATTCTCCGCAGATGCACTTGCGTTCCGGCTGGAGGGCGTCTCAGGCGCCAATACCCACGACTCAGCCCATGAGCCCCCTGCAGCCGGGCGGGGGGCAACATGGAAGCGGACCGCTATGGCCCGGGGCCGGAGATTCGCAGCCTTCACCTCACGGCGAGCCTCAGCCTCACCCCCCCAGCCTCAAGGTGTGCCACCTTTGGACCCTCTCCCAGGAGCGACTCCAACGGTACGCGGACTCGCATCTTCGCTCGCATCTCTCATCAGGGCGCCGTACATGGGCTGCGTTAAGCGCACCTGGCCGTCGCGCATCTCGATATGAGTGGTGACACCCGCCCCGTTTCCCACCCGTTTCGTGTTTTCGTCCTTGTCTGCCAACGACCTCTAACACCTCATGCACGATCCGCAGTACCCGATGACCTCAGACTGCAAGGGAGGGGCAGGGACGAGAGCACGGTGAACATGCGGGCCTTCTTGACCTCTGAAGACCACCGGCTTGTGTACAACGAGCTGCGGGGGATTTGCAATGAGTATGTCCAAGAAGCTCACCGGCAGATGCGAATCTCGTCCCCGGGTAAAATGGCCCGGCAAAAGCCCTCGTCATGGCAGACCCGGACTGCGGCTCGGGTCTTGCCAATGTCGACGGCGTGGCGGGGGGGGGGGGGGGGGGGGGGATGCTCCTCATCATCTTTCTCAATTGCTGCGCGCCACTCACTGCCGTCAGGAGGGGGCGAGATGTGACAATTGTCGACGCCTTGAAGTTGGTCGTCGGAAGAGATTCGGCGACTTTAAGGGCGCATCTCTCGGAGCACCTCGGCAACCAACGTGGGTTCGTGTATGCGAGACAGCGAGAACCCTGGCGGCGGCTAGAGGTGCGGCACTGGAACCCGGAGGCCCACATTGGGGACGACGGGTACGTCCTCGCGGACGTCAAAGCAGCAGTGGCTGAGGCTACCGCTGGCACGACTGACGAGCAAGAGATGCGGAGGGTGGAGAGAATTTAAAGGTAGAGGGTGGGATTACCCGCATCTCCGCAGTGGGGGCATATGAGCGTTCGCATCTCCCGCATACAAACCCGTGTACTGCCGCTCCTAGCTCTTGTAACGCTGCCCTGTGCAAGGATCCCTTTGTCGTTGTCACGTCGCCTTGGTTCACTCACCTGAAGTTGCTCCTAGCGCTGCTGGCGACCTACAAGGCGGAAATCTATTGCGTGCAGATTCCGAGCACCTACTTGACGCTGCAAGGGCCCCGCCCGCAAATGAACTACCTCTACTGTCTGTTGAAAGCGGGTCGTGTACTTCTCATCGCGTCAAAGCACCCAACAAACCCCGACACCAACGGACGCGCCTTGTGGTTGGTCGTCGGAAGAGATTCGGCGACTTTAAGGGCGCATCTCTCGGAGCACCTCGGCAAGCAACGTGGGTCCGTGTATGCGAGACGGCGAGAACCATGACGGCGGCGAAAGAGATGCGGCACTGGAACCCGGCGGCCCACATTGGGGACGACGGGTTCGTCCTCGCGGACGTCAAAGCAGCGGTGGCTGAGGCCACCGCTGGCACGACTGGCGAGCAAGAGATGCGGAGGCTGGAGAGATCGAATTGACCGTAAAGGGTGGGATGCCCCCACCGCATCTCCGCAGTGGGGGCAGGTGAACGCCCGCATCTCTCGTGTACAAACCCGTGTACTGTCTCCCCTACCTCTCGTAACGCTGCCCTAGGCAAGGAGCCCTTTGTCGTTGTCATGTCGCCTTGGTGAACTCACCTGAATTTGCTCCTATAGCTGCTGGCGGCCTCCAAGGCGGGAATCTATCGCGTGCATATTCCGAGCACCTACTTGACGCAAGGGCCCCTCCCGCGAATGGTCTACCTCGACAGCCTGTTGACAGCGGGTCGTGTACTTTTCATCGCGTCAAAGCACCCAAGAAACCCCGAAACCAACGGACGCGCCTTGTGGTTGGTCGCCGGAAGAGATTCGGCGACTTTAAGGGCGCATCTCTCGGAGCACCTCGGCAAGCAACGTGGGTTCGTGTCTGGTCCGTGACAAGGGATTCATGCAGCTTGAAATTCGCTGCCATAGCTCCCTGGACAATACCTCATTAATAATAGTCAACGATCATAACAAATCATTCTCAACCGCAGATAAGAGTTGAATCGACTCCTGTCCGTCGATTTCACAAACCGCACTTCCTTTACTAGCGCGGCCGGGGCAGCGGGGCGCCAACGCGCCGCGGCCGGGGCAGCGGGGCGCCAACGCGCGGCGGCCGGCGCATGTTGGTGCGTGTTTATATCCCTTCTATGCCATGCAACCCCGCATACTTATAAATGGTTTGCAGCCATCCAGGCAATTAAAACATGCCTTATAAGGCAGCATCTGCGGTGCAGCGCTGCAGCAATCTGCGGCGTGCCGCCAGTAAATATCAGGTATTAGCCCTACTGCCTTGCAAACTGCATAGTATCGTCAAGCCGGTGCGTGTTCACGTCCCTTTCATGCCATGCAGCCTCGCATACGAAATGGTTTGCAGCCATCTAGGCAAATGGCTGCAGCAATCTGCGGCGTGCTGCCATCAAATATAAGGTATTAGCCCTACTGCCTTGCAATCTGTATAGTATCGTCAAGCCGGTGCGCGTTCACATCCCTTCTATGCTATGCAGCCCCGCATACTAAATGGTTTGCAGCCATCTAGACAATTAAAGCATGCTTAAACGCAGCATCGGCGGTGCAGCGCTGCAGCAATCTGCGGTGTGCCGCCAGCAAATATCGGGTATTAGCCCTACTGCCTTGCAATCTGTATAGTATCGTCAAGCAGGTGCGTGTTCACATCCCTTCTATGCCATGCAACCCCGCATACGAAATGGTTTGCAGCCATCTAGGCAATTAAAACATGCCTTAAGGCAGCATCGGCAATGCAGCGCTGCAACAATCTGCGGCGTGCCGCCAGTAAATATCAGGTATTAGCCCTACTGCCTTGCAAACCGCATAGTATTGTAAAGCATATGGGCAATTAAATCCCTTTTTTGTCATAAAGCTCCTCATACTGGAAGGTTGCCGAGCCAGCTCTTTACCCCCCACCGTCTTGGTCGACGACCGCTACTACCAGTCGTAGCGGCGCCGCGTCAGGCTGGCGGGTCCTCTAAGCCCGCATCTCAACCACCGCCACCGGGGTAGTCCGGCGGAGATGGCTCCCAAAACGGCGCTGCAGCAGGTCTCTTGATAGAGCTTCGAGCAGCTCCGCCCCTCCCCCGAGCAGGCTTGGTCCCTCGGAGACTGCCAAGCCGCCGAGTGAGCCTCAGCCTTCGAGTGCGACGAAGCGCCCGCACGGTGCGTTGAGCACGGGAGGCAATAAGAGCAGCTTGTCGCCCATTAAGCTGCGCAAGAAGCATTCCAAGAAGCGCGGGCCGAGTCCTCCTTCAAGATGGCGATAGAGTTGGAGAACGACGACCCTTCCAAGCGCCTAAGCCGAAACGCGGAGCCACGTCAAGCCGTCAGGCGCCTTCGGGTGCCGCTTGTGGGAGTCGCAGGGCCACATCTTCCCATGGCGGTGCCGCATCTCCGCCTCCCCGACCCGCATCTCCGCCTATGGAGGCAAGAGCAGCAGCTTGTCGCCCAATTAAGCTGCGCAAGAAGCATTCCAAGAAGCGTGGGCCGACTCCTCCTTTAAGATGGCGAAAGAGTTGGAGGACGACGACCCCTTCCAGGCGCCTAAGCCGAAACGCGAAGCCACGTCAAGCCTTCAGGCGCCTTCGGGTGCCGCTGGTGGGAGTCGCATGGCCACATCTTTACCTGGCGGTGCCGCATCTCCGCCTCCCCGACCCGCATCTCTGTAAGCTTTAGGTGTGAGACTTTAGCATAGACAAGGAAAAGGTTTGCAGCAAAGGATCTTGATACAGTGTACCGAGGTGTACACGGCTTTATACAACTATCGGCTTGGCAGCCGTTCGCATGCGGGCATTAGGCTTGGATATGCAATCTAGGCTTGGAGTCATCAGGGAGTCATCGGGGCATAACGGCTGACGAGGGCATGACGTGTGGCAAGCACGCGGCATATGTGTGTGGGCGGATCAGCAGCTTAGTTGCATGTAGTAGTTGCGTTAATATAAGGAAGTGAGTGGTACGAGTATGACTGTATAGGTGTGCGGATATAGGTATGCAGGTAGGGTTATGGTGGTAACCCTAACATTCCATCCCGGCCCAAAAAAAGTAGACCCATGGGATACGCAAGGGAAGCGGGCGGGGTATTCGGCGGACAGGGCACGATGATCAGTGTGCGTAAGCATAACCACAGGGACAAGATTGTGTCGGGCATAACCATGGAGCATATCCCTACGAAATTTCAGGTTAGAATATGGCCCCCAGGAATCGTGGAATACGGGATGGCAGTGCATAGTAAAAGGCAAGCGGAGTTGGCAGGAGTTGGCAGGCGGACTTGGCAAGCTGACTGCAAAGCAATATGTGTGACGTTGCCATAGCAAAAGGCAAGCGGAGTTGGCAGGCGGAATTTGACAAGCTGACTGCGAAGCAATATGTGTGACGTTGATATCCAGGCTGTATTGGGGCGAGTTTAACGGTTGGCATATGCTACATATGCTTAATACTCAGGTATTGGCGAGTTCTAACTTTTAGTTATGTATTTCTGCATCTCGTATTTTGGCGATGTCAATGTAATCCGCAGAGTCCACGTGTTGTTATAAGAAGTTAGCGGGTGTGAGCGGGTTTGTGCCGTAGCGGGCGTCAAGCGGAGTGCATGTAGTTGCGGATTGGTAGAAACCGACGAGGGATAAGTTATTTGGCCAGGCGTCATTATGTAACGAGCACGAGCGGATCATGTTTTGTCATAACCGAGGTGAAGCGGGGAGTGCGGTCTTCCATTATTATGCGACAAAGGTCGTGGGGGCGGAATATATTGTAAATAAGAAAACGCACAAGCCGAGGAGCGTCTAGGTGGATACGACAAGGGATGAAGTGGGTTTGTATTGTAAATGTGTATACAAGTGTGGGTGTAGCGGCAAAGATATTTCGCAGAGGGCGGCAGGCCAGTGATAACAAATTTTATGGGAAAAAATACCTAGGGGCAGATGTGTGGATGTACGGGAGACACGGGGCCTATAGGTTGTTATGAAAATTATCGCAGGTTGGCAGGTAGGCAAGTCTGTGGACAAGCCCTATTGCGCATAATGGGTCACCATATGTTTTCCAAATAGTAGTGCGGCATCAAGCAAGGTGGCCGGCAGCGTGGGTACAATACTTCCGGAATGACCAAATCAAGACAGGATTTGTCCGAGGCGGGCAGGCATATATACTATCCAGCATAACCCGTTGCTGGAATTCTATTACGTGATTGCGAATACGGTTACAATAGTCGTAGTTTGCTTCGGTGGTATAGTTGTGGCGAATGGCCGATTATCAATTCGGGATTCACTTGAAGGTGGAAGTAGTGCATGGTAAATACGAGAGAAGATCGGGCAACGTGTTGGTAGGTCTGTGTCAAGAAGTTGAATGTCGTGTTTTGTTAAGTATTGGCGTAAATCCGGACGACGAGACCGGGCATCGGCCTCATTCTAAGAGCTTTTTATTGCAATACAATATGTCGAGCACGGGCTTCCAGGTGTGGGCAGGGGTCAGTGGTTTGCTAGGTATGGTAGTGAGTGACGGCGGCTTGGGCGGGCAGGTGACGGAGAGTGGTACGCATAGTGTGGTCTGAGCGTGATCTAAGAACCATTTTGTATAAAGCAGCGTCATATTGTCAAAGCGTATTAATGCGAAAAAGTTCTTACTGGGCATAGGTGCCGTACTTGGCGTGGGTATATCGTGAAACTTTGGTATTATGGGCGCACTGCCGTTGGAAGTGTCCCTTTGCAGTTTCCTAAAGTAAGATAGCGGTTAAGGCGTATGCATAAGCATATATATTTTCTGTAAGTGCGTAAAAGGTAAGCCACAAATATTATGAAAGGGGTGTGGTCATGCGATAGTATGTATACTCATTCCATCCTTACAATATAAACTGCCGTATTCAAAAAATAATAACGTTAATTGTGGTGCGGGGGTCAATTGCGAATGGCCACAATGTTTGGAAGGGCGCGTGCCCCGTTGGCTATGTAATGGCCCAACTATTCTTGTTGGTTAAGGCAGTTGCAGCAGCATGTGATGTTTGGCAAGCAAAACAGGTGTGGTTTTCAGGTGTATGTAGTGTTCATTGAGGGAGATACCAATACCAAAACGTTGTCAAACTAGACAGGAATAAACGCGGTGTTATGCGGATGCAAAATAACGTTACCCAGCATCAAGCGTTGAAACGCCGATGGGCTATTGGACGGTCCAAATGTCATGACCTGGAATTCGAAAAGACCGAACTGAGTTTTGAACGATACTGTGTGGACATCCGTATATGTTTGATTGCAGGATGGTGTTAGCCTAAAACTCTGTCGAGGGCGGAATATTTACAATATAGCCGGATAGCATATCTACTGTGAGCATGGTGGCGTGTGGTAATGGGAATCTTATTCGGCGGTTATATATATATATATCTGTCGGGAGTCAATGCAAATGCGCATGCCAGCATTGCATGTTCGGACAAATAGGATAAGTGCAGCATAAGGCGCGGAGGCAATTACCCAATAAATTCTGTGTCTAAAAGGGCGCTTAATTGCGTTGTGTGTTTTTTTCTGATTCGGCAGGTGCTGAGTGGCAATGTGTTTTGCCGGCGGTAGGTGGGCATCTTAGAGCAATGGCATTTCGAAGTTGAAGCCGGGGCGCTATCGCTTGAAGGGAATTTTAACGGCTGGCATGCTTGTTTTATATGTTTAAGTATAAAGATTTCAAATCGTTATAGTACATAATGAGCAGAATAGATCACTCGGTGGTAACAACGGAAAAATCGCGATTTAATTGATTGAGCAACAGTG
>VCJN01000260.1:0-62864 GCA_006384855.1 Tetraselmis striata | reverse complement strand
ATGTAAGCGCAATTTGATAATATGTAGGGTTCGCATACATATATATACATATAATGTATATACATGTGTATATGTATGTATATAGAGGCCTATATATGCCTACACATATGTAGGTGCGTCGGCATCCGTAGGCCATAAGTTTGCCGCCCCCTGCCGTCGTCTGATTCCCTGCGTGCTGCCGCGGCATCGTCGCTGTGGCGGGTCGGGTGCGCTGCTTGCAGGCTGTCGGCGCCGGCCACTCCCCAGAGACTGCCATCGCGCTCGTGGACGCGCTCGTCGGCGCGGGGGCGGACGTCAACCTGCCGGACGGTGCGTCCCCACCAGCAGCCATACCCCCCTGCCCTTTGGGTCTGTGATGGCGTCACCAACTGCGTCCATGTTGTCTCCCGATCTCCCAGTTTATCTCCTTGAGTCGCCCTCCGCAGCCCTCTGCGTGGCACATATGCGCCCTACACTACACCGAGGATGGCATCGCCTAAATAAGAACCAAGCATTATATTGTTGTCGATACAAACTTCACTTTCGTCGTGATCGAAGTGAGACTGTACGTCCCTGGTGTATCCATGGTTTGGTGGAGCAGCAAGCAAGCAGTGTGTGGGCAAAGACATTGGCCGACAGGATTGGGTTGTCGCGCTGCTGGAACAACTTTGTCCAATTAACACGATTCTATGCACCGGAACGAAGGCTTTGGGGCTCGCCTCGTGTTTGTATTAAAGCACGGCGGATCGGTAGTGGAAATCAGCGACTGGCAAGCTGTTTCCCACTGACATTTGCCGCACGATGTTGCACCCCGCTGCGAAGTTTACGGCCGGACGCCGCTCCACCTGGCGGTGCAGCAGTGGTTCGGCTCCTCCGATAGCGGGGCGTCGTCTGCTTCGTCTGCCGCCACTCGCAAGCATCGCCGCGCGGTGCTGTCGCCTCCTCGTTACGGCGTGTCGTCCGCCAGCACCACCGGGCGGCCTGTCATTCACGCACCTAAGGACAAACGCGGCAGCTTGAGCGGCGACTGGCAGGGCGGGCCGGCCACGGGGCAGGCGGGCAGTGGGCGGGTGCACCACTACCGGGGAGTGGTGGACGCGCTGCTGCGCGCGGGCGCCAGCCCCAACGCGGCGGACAGCCAAGGCGAGACGGCTGTGCACAAGGTATGTGTATGTGCCTGCGCGCTCCCGGCACGACGACTGATGCCTTGGCATGCAGTTGGCAAGGATGCAACGGTGGATGTGCGTCGACGCAGCGTTGTCGATACTTTGTGCGCTCACAGCGTCAGCTTGTCGTCGACGACACCGATATCGCGTCGACGACAACGCCGGCAGGGTTGTCAATCGCAGTGCTAACATTGTCGGTGACACCGATACCTCGATAGCAACGACATGCACAGCTGTCGGAGCGGGGATGGGGCTTTAAAACTCTCGACAATATCCGTATTGTCTCGACGTAACTTTTATCACTCGTAATAATTGCGGCGCCGTGATTTCTTCAGCTCTGAACGCCGCCCTGCCACCCCCGCCCGCTCCGCCCCTCTCGTGGCTCTCTCCCGCACAGGCGCTGCTCAGTTACCGTGCGCACGGCTTCCGAGACCTCCTGCTGCAGCTTACCACCGCCGGCGCGGACGTGGAAGCCGCCAACACTCACGGCCGCCGTGCTCTACACATTGCCGCAATCAGGTGCGTCGCCGCGGCGTGGAGTCGCACAGGCAGCAGCTGACTGCGACAATCTTCAGTACCGCAGCGGGTCCTCGAGTCTCCACGACGCTGCGACGAATACCGTGCTTATCGTACTCGCTACCCATGCTCTGCGTCACCGCTCCGTCCCCGTCAGCAGCGTGGACAACCACGGCTCCGAAGCTCAGAATGTCGCAGGCAACTTCCGCGTTGTCGCGTGATGAATGTAGCTGACAATTTACTCGCCGTTTGACAACATCCCATCACTTACAGGTCGCAGCTGGATGCGGCGCAATGCCTCATCGCGCAGGGCGCTGACCTGGATGCGGCCGACGCTGGGGGGCGCACAGCCCTACACCTGACGACCCGCCACTGCAGCAATGAGAAACGGTGGGCACCACCCTCTTTCGCACGACTTGGTGTAGCGTGCCGGTGTTAGTAGCCCCTCATAAAGTGTTGATGCCGCCGCGGCATTCGTGACAAGCAGTACTCAAAATGATAGCCAATATATATACAACTATATATATAACGATATTTTATATATAGTTACATATCGTTTTATATATAGTTATTTACATAGTTTTCTTTATATAATTTTTACATACAGTGATATACATATAGATACATATAGTTTTATACATAGTTATTTATATGTATAGTTTTCTATATATAATATTGTACACATTGATTCATATATATGTATGTATAGTTATATTCTATGTTCTATAACTTTATAGTCATATGACTTATGTAATTATAGAATATATCATTAGCTACATATGGTACTCTTCGGGTGCATTTGTAGAGCATGCTACGCCAAATGTCGCCAGCTACATTGCATAATTTCTCCCAGAATAGTACTTCGTGCACAGTCAAAGTTACGGAGGATATGTCGTACTAAGATTCTCCTGAGTACAAGCCTGCATTCTCGTGCACGTCGACCCATCGAACATCGTTGACTATGCTGTTGAGCTTCAGCAGTGTCACAGTGTTGCTGTCCGGCGGGCAGTACCATCGACGCGAAGTTGGCTCATTGTGCGCCGATGCTGTCGACTGATGCATTCGCAGATCGCTTGCCGTGGCCCGGCTGCTGTTGGAGTGGGGCGCCGACGAGGCGGTGCGCGACAGATCCGGTCGCACCGCAGGCGACCTCGCCCGCCTGCGCTCGCTAGACCGCCTCTCACGCGTGCTGCCGTCCGCTGGGGAGCCAATCGCAACGCCTCCACGGCCGATAAACCACGAATCTGCGGAGGAGGACAATCAGGCGGCGGCCGGCCGTCGCAGTCTTCCAAATGGGTGGGCGACGGGTGGGGACGCCGAGACTTACCACGACACCCCGCCGGCAGAGCGTCTTCACGCCGCCCAGAGTAGCACTTGCCGCTGGAACTCCGACATTGCCGCGCCCGGCGATCGAGCAGTCTGCCAGGCTTTATGATTTCGACGAGGCCGCAGCATCGCGGAGCAGTAAGTCGCCGAGCGAAACTGCAGATTCTGCTGAGGACCATGCTACAACTGTTGAGATCCCTCACGGCGATCTCCAGCCGACGATCGATGGCGACGCGGCTGCGGTGAGCGTGGATACACGTGAAGTCGATCATGCTGCAAATGCATCGGCGGAGACCCAGCCAGAAGCCGAAGCCAGTGAAGGCGCCGAGTTGGAGCAGCCTCCAGCAACTCATGCTGTTGAGGCGGCTGACAACCTGGCTGCTGTCGAGGAGGACGGCGGGGGATCGGGCGGCGAGGAAGGTGACGTCGGCGACCCTGCCGAGGCGGCACAGGCTGTCGACAGCGATGCTCGTCTCGGCCAGGATGTTCCCGGAGAGGAGGGCGAGGCCAGTCCAAGTGTCGAGGTACGAGCGGACCGCGAGGCGCTGGTTTCACCCTGACAGCAGGCCGAGCGGCTCCGATTCCGAGAGAAGCGTCGTGATGGTGATTGACGCCGCCCCTCAGCACCAACTCGTTGCGAAACACTCCGTAGAGTTATCCAAGGCTGGTAGCGGAGGATCACCCTCGTCGAGGGGCAGCTCGCCGCTTGCACCGGTGATGGGTACGTGGGAGCTGCACCAGGAGAGTGCGCTGATGGACTCCATGGACTCCGGCCTGGAAATGGAGCTCCCACCGGAACTCGAGGTCGACGAGCACCCGACGCCCGCGAGTTCGGTGGCGCCTGGCGGCGGCGGTGGTGGTGGCAGCCAGCGCAGGAGTGCGCGAAGCGGCGGCGCCGGAGCAACGAGCAGCATGGCCGACTCTCTGCTCGAGACCGCGCGACTGGACGATCTCGGGGAGGTGGCGCTTGACGACGGGGCGGATAGCAGCGACGAGGACGAGAGGCTAGCGCGCGCGACGGCCCACATCGTCCTGGAGGAGGAACTCCTGGGCGATCTGCCGGGCGATCTGCTTGGCCTAGAGAACAGTGGCAGCTTTGCTGGCTCTGCAGGGCGGGGCAATACGGCGCCATCTGTCGGCGGCCGTAGTCGAACGGGCAGCACCGGTAGCGAGGGGGCTGCCTTCCGTTATTAGCAAGAAGCTGGTATGCTATTATATTAAATATGCCCATTGTGGCGACGGGTGCAATAAATAACGAGGAATGTGTCCGATCTCTACATGCCCAGCCTTCAACACTGATGCCAGAGCCTCCTGTTTTGCCACGATGGCATCACTTCAGTCAGAAAGAAATTTTCATTTGCAAAGAAATTTTGAGTGCCGAGTTGTGCGCTTGATGAGCTCGACCCGTCACAGACAACTCGCGGATGGAGGGCGAGTTATTCCTTTGAGATGGATGGGCGAGGGCTCACGTGGCTTCTGAGACATTTGGGTTGTCAACCAGATGGCATGGGTGGGGGTGGGCAGAGGCCCTGGGAGATGCCGGGGCCTTTGCATATAAAACTGAGCAGTAGTTCGTGCAGTAGTAAGATGCACTAGTATGTTGGAACAGACAATCATGCTGCTTTCCGCTCCACACGGAGACACAGGCGAGTGCGGGGCTGCCGGTTAATCATATTAACAAGAGGCGTGGCGTTGCGCGACTTCCAACTAGCGCCATGCTGCTGGCGAGATTTTTATCTCCATAAGTGTGTGCTTCTCGAATGCGCCGTCTGGCCGATAGCCGTTCGGCGACGTGGAAAAAGCGGCTCTGCTGTTAGATTTTGATTATTTAAATTGGAATCAACCAAACGGATCAGCGCGAAGACATAGCTGGCAAGGGGGGGCATGGCTCTACTGTACTCCCCTCCCACGCGTTACCGCCGCACTGGCACGAGGCAGCGGATGAGGGGAACTTCCCTTCCTCAGCAGCGACTCTGTCCGCCGCAGCGCACGGGCTACCGCCGCCGCCGCCCAAACAGGCTCTCAAAGTTCATCCACTGCGGCAGCGACGGCGTCGCCGACTTCTCCTCCACCGCACCAGCGTCGCCGCCGTCGGTGTCCGGTGGCGGCGGCAGTTCGACCTGGCACATGCTGGGCGGGCACCACAGCGTCTCCAGAATCATGGGGCAAGGCGAGCCACCCGTGAGCGGCGGCAGGATGATTTGCCGAGTTCGGCGCTTCTCGCAGCCGCCCTCCGGCGGCGGCCCCCGCTGGCAGCTGCTCCACGGCTCCCACGGCCCGACAAGGCAGTCCACGCGGCTCGAGGTCAATGCGCCCGGGTACGGCGGCGGCGGCGGGCTCGGCGCAAACAGAAAGCCGAGCGGGTTGAAGACCGCCGCGGGCGGCGGCCTCGAAACTGCCATCGTCGGGACGACTCCCGGCGCGACGGCCTGCGCACCCAAGAACACACGCAATAATTACGCAACTGTGAATTAGCGACCCAGCAAGCGAGAGGACGTGCGGTTCGCGTCGATGGTACCCGACAGCATAGTCGACAGCATAGTCGACAGTGCGTTCCACATAATTATTGCTGACTGATTTCTGACATTGTCCCAATGGCTCGGGGCGGTGCGACCAGCGCCGGGCGTCGCACCCCGTCGTCGATATCCGGGCACGCGGCGCCACCCCCACGCGGGCTCACCACCACCTCGCGCCGCAGCTCGCCGCCGGCCCCCGGCGTCCCAGGCTCCGCGGGGCGCCAGCAGCTGGCGACGCAGTCGCGATCGCCCCAGCCCAGCGACTGGACAGCGATGCGCATCGCAGCGCCCGCGTCGAGCTTGCCGCCGGAGGCCACCTTGCCTGCGGGCACATTGTGCCGGGGACGATCGTTCAGCCTCTTGTGCTGGGCAAGTGGGAAATGACGTTCTGGCAGACGAATGAGCTCTGATTGTTGACAGAGCGTGCGCGGCGACAGCGCACCGGTGAGGGAGTCGACGCATGCGGCGCCGTCCATTATGTAGCGAACGACCCAGGCGGCATTGTCAGCGCTGCCGCGGACCGTCACCCGGTTCTGCGCGTAGAAGGAGATGAGCAGCGCCGCCACGCCCGCGACCTGCGGCGGGGAAACCGTGAGCCCGCTTGCCGTTTTCAGTTTGGCGAAGCGCACCGCGACGCCGACCCCGACGCACGCCGGGTCGCGATTCCCACCTGAGGCGCTGCCTGCGAGGTGCCTTCCATCATGGCGTACGCGCCGCCCTTGTACGCGCTGTAGATGCTCGCTCCCGGCGCGCCGATGCCCACGCTCGTGCGCCCGTAGTTTGAGGCTGCCGCAATACCGGCCTGCCCTGCGTTCCAAAGATTGCCCTCCTGCGCAAGACAAATCGGATGCAGAGAGGGAGCGGGTCAGTGGCGCAGTGTTTTTTTTTCCCGCCCCCGGGGAACAGGACTGGGAACAGTGAAACCCTCAAGGATTGCCGGTATTTCGGGTGCAAGCACTCGTAATCCGAACAGACGGCCCAGGCGAGTTGGGACCAGCCAGCCCATCCGCAAGTCAGCCTGTTTTTCAGGACCACATCCAAGTCGCGATGTACCGAATCACTGCGTCTTTGTTACGAGATGAGACAGTACCGGGACGAATATGCAGTGATGACCATGCTCTCACGGCCCGGCCGATCTCGAGCCGGCAACTTGCATATTCGTAGTCACTGGCTCTATTACTCAGGGCCCCAATCAGCTTTAGTCCTCGGGGCTGATGGTCCGATTGACCAGGGAACTCATGCAAGCAAGGTGTCAGTGGCGCATGTTGCCCCCGCAGAACGCAGGGAGGTTCAGCAAGCTGCCGGGTGCCGGGCCCCTACCTGGTCCACAGCTGCCACAGCGATCATCGACCGGATGACGTAACTTGCCGGGTACTGCGGCCGAATGTCATTGTCGCTGCCGTCGTTCCCCGCTGCGGTGACAAACACGACGCCCTTGCGGCCCGCCTCCGAGACGCTGGTCTCCATGGCCCGGCTGTAGGAGTAGGTGCCCTGCGCGATGGGGAGTGCACAGTGAGGGACGGAGGGCGGTCACCGCGGGGCGAGGATGGATCAGACACGGAAGAGGTCGGGCCGGCACGCAAGCCGCGCTGGTGATGCACTGTTCGTTCGGCTGTTCGGCTGTTGTGGGCACGTGCTCACCCAGGAGGCGACGATGACGTCGGCGCCCTTGAGCAGCGCATAGTCGATGCATTTGACCGCGTTCGACAAATTGCCAATGCCGCGCAGCCCGAGCGCCTTGCACGTGAGCACGCGCACCTGTGCGCAGCCGGGCGGCGCCGAGGCGTCAATTCACCCTGCCGTGCGGTGACGTGGGTGGAGGGAAACGGGCCGAGACACGGCGCTGCCGCACTCACCCGCGGCGCGATGCCCTGCATGCCCCGCCCCGGCAGCCCGCGGCCCGCGATGACGCCGGTCACGTGCGTGCCGTGCCCGTCTTCGTCTTGCAGGTTGCCGGAGGGCGGGTAGTTGTGGAAGTTGGCCCCGTTGACGTCGTCCACAATGCCTAGGGTGGGAGTGGCCAAGCGTGCCAGCAGCGGGAGCGCGGTGTCTGTTGTCAGCTGACTGGATTGGATGAGCACGGAATCTGCGTGCGCTCTAGGTGGGGGAAGGGCGGGGGGGGGGGGGGGGGGGGGCGGGGGCAAGGTGCGGGCGCTCACCGTTCCCATCATCGTCCCGACCATTCAGGAACTCCGAAGGGTTTGTCCACAGCGCGTCTCTGATGTCCGGGTGGGTGACGTCCAGGCCTGCAGGCACGACGAGCCGCGATTAGCCGCGACCCCCATTGGCGGCAGCACAGCGTGAAGCGGCGTGGGAATGGCGGCATGGAAGTGGCGATGGTGCCCGTGAATCACTCGTACGCTGCGGTGGCAGAGGCACCGCCGCAGCAACACCAGCCATGGGCTGCCTATGGCCTTTTCACCGTGGCTTAAGTGACCTGCAAATGGGCATGCATGGGATGTACTGAGGCGGTAGTGAGCGACAGCGGCCGCACCGGTGTCTATCACCGCAACGACGACGCTGCTCGAGCCGCGCGTCGTCTCCCATGCCTCCTCCACGTTTATGTCCCGCAGCGGCCACAGGTCTGCCGGCACAGTCGCGCTGGAGGCGCTCGCTTGCCCCGTGCCCCTCCGCTGGCTGGCAAAGATGGGCACGTCGCGCTCTACAAACTCGAAGACTGCGAGGGGCCCAGCCATGAGGGCGCATGTCAGTCCTATTGCGCAGGTTGGTTCAAACATCTGCCAGGCCACCGCCGGATGGCGAACCATCTGCCAGGCGCCGCAGGGGCCACCGAGGCAACCAGGTTGGCATGGCATACCAGTCGCGCCGTCCACCGCGAGATCGGCCAGCCTCTGCATGCTGCTGTCGCTAATCGCTGAGCCATTGGCGCCCTCCAGCACCAGCATCCCTGCCAAGCATCAGGGCCCCCATGCCCTTCAGCCCCGGAGCCAGCGCGCCAAGGGCTACACATGGCGGTCATGGCTGAGCGTTGGCGGGTACGCACCCAAGGCGCTGGCTTCCTGATCAACTACCACCCCTGGCACGTCCCTTGCCAGTGCTTCCTGTTGGACCGAGCTCAGCTTGAAGGGCCCCGGCGGGAGGTTTGCGTCGCCATCAAAGTCTCCCATCCTCCGCGGCAACGACTGAGTGCCGCACGCACGCACGCACGCACACACACACACGCACAGGGCACGACGTCAATGTTGGAAATTGTTGGGTTCCAGTGGTTGATAAGGTCATGCCATACCTGCGGGAAGCAAGTGACAACGTCTGCCAACATTGACGTGCATCCCTGAAGGGGAGGAGGGGGACTATGCGCCACACCTGTGCACTGCTTGGCAGCCGCAACTTGGCGAGGCAGCGCAGATTTCCGTCAGCATCCGCTCGTTCCGCCTGCAGATAACCAGCCAACGACACAGTGATCGCCGGCAATCAGTCTCCCTGGGTCACAGCGGCAATTTCACTCCGGCCTCGGGGCGTGTCACTACCGACCCCGTTACGTGGTAAGCTGTCGCAGCGCGGGAAAAAGTAGGCGCCCCACTGGGCCGGCGAGGCGCCGCCTGCGGTCGCACCTGTGCTTCCCCGGCGTCCAGCTCCCTTGATACAGCGCTCATGAGGCAAAGGAACGCCGCGAAGGCGCGTCTCAGCGCCGCGCCATGCCGCCTGGAAACTGCCTCCCGTCGGGGCGTCATCGCGACGACCGTCCCGCGCGGCGGCCGAAGTAAAACGTCGAGCCCCGCCCGTCCAGCGCCTCCCTCGGCCCGCCCCTCTCGGTCGCACCAATCTCAGCCACTGTCACGATGACATGCGCATACGGAAGTTTGTGAGGGCAGGACTGCCTGTGCTCTAGCAGTGGCGGTGGCGGAAGATAGACCCCGTCAGGCCTGAGCGGCGGTGGTTACAAACGGTTTTAATGCAGGGCGCGGGTCGCCTCGGTCGGGCATCAGTCGTTCGCAGTCGGCGCAGCGGCGCAAGCGGCAGCGTTGTTTTTTTTCGCCCCCGGGACAGGACTGGCACCAGTGAAACCCTTGCAGCGTCTCTACGACGGCCGTTTAGGCAGCCGACGGCAGCGTATGCTGACCACATCGGTCCCACAGTAGTGACACAACTATTAATAAGGATTACTGCTAGCGACCATATGTATCGTACCGGGTACGTATATGTTATGTTACAGTACAGGTACCTGGGACGAGCAGATGGGCGGGCGGATGACAACGATGCAGGACGACTAGCGGTACAAACCACAGAATCCTGCGGATGTATCGTGATACTTAATCGATTATGTCGCTTTGTTTGCGCAGGAATGGTTATCGATTCATGAGGGTGTATTATATTTATTCGCTGCAGTCCTGCTGCTATTAATCGCAATGCGCTGCTGTCTTAAATGTTAATATGGAAGTTATTATAACCAGAAACGAGTACTGGTGTGAATTACAAAAAAGCCAGTAACAAATCCACCGCTAAAAGCAGTGCAACATCAACAGAGCAAGCCGCCTAAAAGCGCACGAGGCGGTATGGATGACTGATGCGCGGAAAGTAAAGTCCGGGCCGCGCGTGCACGTGTGTGCGAGGGTGATGACACACAGCAGCACGTCGTATTTTAAATATGCATGGCGTTCAGCTGCAGCAGCAGCACCCTCAACAAAATATCGCACCACCTGCTGCTAGTGTGGATGCAACCGAAGTTGCTCCAGCCCCAATCCAACAGCCACCCGACATGAGGCTGCCATCAGCGTGCAGGGTGACATTACAGCTGCACCGATGGTGAACTATCTCCAGAGGGAAGGGAAGGTGCCGCCATTCACCTGCATAGGTGGCCATGATGGACAAACACAATGCAACCGCGCGCTGAGGGCGTGCGCTATCCGCCTGTCTATGCCTCGTTCATAAACTGGGAGTCCACTCCATTGACTACCACAAAGCTCGGCAGCTCGGCTGGCTTGGACATGTCAGCCGGATCGGCTTTGAGCACCTACTGCGCACCGGTAGGAATCGCGCTACCCCAGACAGGGTACTTGTTATACCGGCATGTACATATTCCTGTACATGGGGGGCGGTAGCGTCCATATTGTTTTTTTCGCCCCCGGGACAGGACTGGAACCAGTGAAACCGTTGCAGCGTCTCTACGACGCGGCCGTTTTGGCAGCGATCCAGTTACGGAAAGCCCTGTGTAGTGTCCACATTACAGCAGCGGGCCGAGGGCCGACGATATGATGTGACGGGTTTGGTTACACGAGGTAGAGTGTAACCAAAGCTACCCCGTCGCATGATGCCATCACGGGAACCTCGCAAGCGCCCCAGGGGCAGCCCCAGCATGACCACTGTCCTGTGGCCACGCCGTTCGGAAGGGCCTCGACATGTTTGGCATCGACGCCACACGGCAAGTTTGGTGATGGCGCAGCCATAAGCCACACGGGATTTTAGTGCTGATGCCACGCAGGGAGGCAAGGAATCAGTCAAATAATTGACTACAGGATTGGTAACTTATGAATTTCAAATGTACCAGCAGGTGGGGGGGCAGCTGATGGCAACTGCTGGCTTTTTGCCCTGCTGACAGACGCGTGCTGACCGGGACTGACAAGGCAGCCCCACCAGCTAGCTCAGCTCCCATGAGGCAGCTGAGAACCATCCATGACTAAGCCAGGATGGACCGCATGTGGTCATTCCTGACAGCTCTGAGCTCTCCCGCCCACCACACCCCTAGTGGGAGCAGCAGCAGCTTTTCCAACCACTGCTGCTGTTCAAGCGGCAGGCAAGACCTTTCCCACCCCAGTTTAAACTAATCTTCCCCAAGCTGACCTGCCAGGCTGGTATAAAAGGCAGTCAGTATTGACCGAGCGCATAGCTTGGCGCCAAGCGCTGAAGCCCCCCCCCCCCCCCACCCACCCACCACCACCACTTCATCTCCCTTTCGCATACAAACAGTCAGTAGTGACCGAGGCGCCAAGCGCTGAATCATACCAGCTTGAAAGGAAACCAGGAGAAGAGCAGACGCAACCCTGAAACCCGTTAGTCTCTATGCGCTGCAGCCACATCGCATGGTACACAAGTTACCATGACCCTGAGAATCCGCGATTATTTTCACGACCCATTGTCTGTGATTACTTTTCTGGATAGGCTGTGTGCACTACTGACTGACTGACTGATTGATTGATATACAAAATCCACGGAAGGTGGGGGAGGGAGGACGCAGGGAAGCTACTGCAGGAAGGGGGGGGGGAGAGAGGGGGGGACGGGATGCTTACAAGCCACCTCGGCCTACCACGCGGCTACGCGGGGCTAAATGGGGCAGAGGGACAGGGGTGTGGCGGAAGGAAGGGGAAGGGGGGGGGGGTCGCTCAGGAGAAGGCGGTGCGGATCGAGTCGGTCATCTTCTTCACGCGGGTGGCGACCGAGAGGTCGATGCGCTTGTCGTCCATGGTGATGATGAGGCCGCCCAGGATGTTGGGGTCCACCTGAGGGGGTACGCAGCACACATAGTAGGCTGCTCAGCGGCTGTGCACTTTGAGGCTGCATCCTGCTGGTGATTCCAGGCGTGGAAGCGATCGATGCCCTTTTGCGGGGTCAGCCACAAAACACCAAGATCAAATACAAAGTGGCCCTTGTCGTGATTCGTACTAGGGGGGGGGGGGGGGGGGGGGGGGGCATTACGGTCAGGTCCAGCTCGAGCGTCTGGCCGGGTTTCAAGATGCCGCCCACTGCCTTCTTCACCTGCTCCACCTGCTTGGGCTTCAGGGGCTGCCGAGACACACCAGCAGCAAGCGAGCAAGGGGGGAGGGAAGGGGGCACCAGCCGCAAGCGAGTCAGCCGCAAGCTGCATTCCACAGATGCCCACAGCGAGACAAGGGAAGAAGGGGGAGGGGATGGAGGAGGCGGAGGAGAGGGGGAGGGGGGGCGGAGGGGGGGGGCACCGCACCTGCGCGGAGGTCACCATGGCGCCGACCTGGCCGCGGTGGGCGCGCACCAGCTGCTTGAAGTCATCCGCAACCTTGAAGACCTCACCCATGCGGCCGTTCTCGGCCATGGTGGCTGCGCAGGCACAGACATAGGGAGAGCGGGGAGGGCGAGGGAGAAAGGGGGGGGGGGGGGGGGTAGTGTCAGCGACGAATGCCGTTGAGGGGGGCCACGGGGTCGCGGCATGGTGAGCTACACTTTCATTCAGAAAAGCAGCGCGGCGGCCTCTGTCGTCGCAGGCAGGCTCCCTGAGTGATCGCAGGCGGGGTGCTGCCTCGGCCCGGAGAGGCCGGTGTCCGCCTGCTGCCTGCGCGGAGGCACGGCAGCGCCGGAGGCACCGCAGCGCAGGCGGTACGGGAGGGAGCGGGAGGGAGGTAGGGCGGGGAGGGGGGCGGCCACGCACTCATGAGCTTGACCATGGTGGTGCTGTACTTGGCCTCGCTCAGCGTGGAGTTCACCGTCTTGGCCTTGCTGACCTTGTTGATGGTGGGGTCCAGCATGTAGGTGGCGGTGCCGGGGGAGGTCTTCAGCTCGTTCAGGATCTGCGGCGCCGGCCCGACAGGGGGGGGGGGGGGGGGGGGGGGGGTGTTGTTCTCCACAATCACGATGCAGTTTTTCCTCGCCAAGTACATGAACAAGGGTAAAGTTACGGCTCATTTCATGCATATGTGCATGAAATCACTGGCATCCCGCTTCATCCCGAAATATATCAATATGCGCGACCCAATACCCTGTCTACCTCATCGCATCACACCCACTACATTGGACCCCCTGAGGATGGTGCGGGGAATCCCGACTACATGATCACGCTTGGCACCCCGATCTCCTCTGCATGGCTGTCGAGGTACAGAAGCACCGGAAGTACGATGCCAGTACTGCCAGGCAGGTGTGGCTATGCCCGGCCCTGCGCTGCCCTGCCACACCTCACCCCAGGGCCTTCCTTCCCCCTGCAAACTACCACGGCCGGCATTGCCCCCCCAAACCCCACCCCTATCTCCCCGGTGTCCAGTCCACCTCTTCTTCTCGCACACAAACACCCCCCCCCCCCCCCTCTCATCCAAGATGGAAGTGGGCGGCAGACGGTGGGGGGGGGGGGGGGGGGGGGGGGCGCACCTTGTCCATCTCAGAGGACACGCCGTCCAGCACGCCGTCCTTCACGCAGGCGGTGTATAGCGCGGTGGCGTACCGCCCGCTCACGCCATGGAGGCGCACGGGGACCTAGAGGGCGGCAGGGAAAGCGGGGGAAGTGTGGAGCTTGAGGAAACATCCGGAGAGAATTCTGCTGTGACCCCATCTCGCGCCCCGGTCCTCTCTCGATCCTCACAAAGGCACGTGGGGGTGGAATGGGGAGGAAGGGGGGGTGTGTTGGGGGGGGGGGGGGGGGGGGGGCTCACCGGAACCTCAGCCTCCGCAGCAGATGCAAAGGAGCGGGCCTGGCAGATGGCGGGGGGCACCCCAGGCAAGAGGCAATTTAGTCTTGGATGTGTGGCACGTGCGGGTTCGAAAGGGACAGGCGGGGGGTGAGGGGTGTTTCTCTCTCATGTGTGTTTGTGTGTTTAGAGGAGGGGAATGGAGAGGGGAGAAGGTAGGGGAGGAGGAATTGAGGCTGCACGGGAGGGGAGTTGGGGCATGGGAGCGGGTATACCGCGATGGGGGCGCCCTTGACCGCAGTGGCGGCAGCGGCGTGCTGGGCCCGGACCGCCTGAGCGGCGCGGGAGGCGACGGCGCGCAGCATGCTTGCGTGACGGAGGGCGGGGTGCTGCCTTGAGGGCAGTGCCTGCGGGTGGCCAGAAAAGAGGGAGGAAGGAGTTTATTTAAGGGTTTTTAGGGTCACCGGTAGGCATCAACCCAAACACTCGCAGAGCAGCCCGCCTGCCTGCCTGCCTGCCTGCCTGCGCAACCTGCCTAGCCAGGTATCGTGCCCCAGACACTCTGATCCCGGTCCTTTGGTTCAAAGGCCGGCGAGGAAGGCAAGGTCAGCCTGGGCCAGCGCCAAGCTGTTCCGATGCGGCGGTGCGACCATATCGCGCTAGCCCTAAGAAATAAACCCTACCACCCCCGACGCTCGCAAACCTCGGGCAGCCCCACTGCGCGCAGTTGCCTCCCGCGCAGAGCACCTTCACAACGATGCAGAACTCCGCCCCCTCCCCCCTCCCCCCCCTCCCGCCCTCCCCAGCATTCCTTCAGGTGGGGCTGGATCGCGCCTCGGCCGTGCGTGGCCACCTTAAGACGGTCGGCCCCACGCAGGCCAGCGTATTAGGGTTAGCGAGAGCGAGCGCGCGCGTTTGCGCGGCAGGGGGGAGAGGAGGATCTGCTGCGCGCCTAGCTAGACCCGGGGGGCGGGGGGGGGGGGGGGGGGGGGGTCCTGTGTGGAAGGGGAAGCGTATGCCCCACGTGTCAGAGGTGGCGCACCTGGGAAGGGGCGGGGAGTCGCGTGGCACGGGGCAAGAGCTGCTCTTGTGGGGGGTGGCGGGGTAGCCCCACGCAGGTTGATGGCGGCCCGCGCGGTCCCTCACCGGCCTGCGCGTTAAGGGCACATATCCGGGCGGGGCCTCAGCGGGCCAGCCGCAGTACATGCGCGCCGCGCGCCATCCATCACTACTAATACACTGCCCTGCGCAAGGGCCGGACGAAATCGCATTTGCATCCATTTAATTTGTTGTGTCGTGACTACAATTGTCGAATTAAATTCCGGATTACCCGTAGCATCCCCGTGGTGCGAGTACCCGTACCAGCCAGGATTCATCGCGACATCGCGGATAGTTGTTTACTCGGCGTGTTTGCGCGCGCTAGTTGCCCGCTTCCGTACCGTTTCTTTTTTCCCGCCGCCCCGCCCAGCAAGGCCGAGACAGGCAACACTGGAACCTTTGCAGCGTCTCTACGACGGCCTTTTTGGACAGCAATGCAATTGCTTGCTGCTTATTGTCAAGTTGTCAAAACATCATTCAGGCAACTCCCCGCACAGTAGCGACGAATGGTACTCGTAGAACGTCCAGAGGTTTCTGAAACTTAAAAATATATGTGCCCTGGAACGCACGTATCTTGGCAACACTTGAAATCCTAAATGCATATTATCCTCTCTATGCTATAATTGCCTACTTTGGTGCGGGTGCCATCACTCCTTACTTACATAAGTCATTTATTCTGATAAGCCCGTCCTGTCTGGAATTCGTGTAGGATTGCTATCGTCTGCCGCTACACCAATGTTTTGCGCATGGGGTAATGTGGACCGTCTTGCCGTCACAAATTCCCCTTTTGCTGTTACTCTTCTAACTGCTGCAGTTGCTTCCAATCTGCTTGGGGTGCATCTCGTTGGAGTCGCACATGTGGTGATGATAGAATGACTCAAAGAGCAGTACATCAGCAAGCAATACAACAATCCAATAATGCACAAATTCAAATATATGCCCATGCACATTTGAATATATGTATGAAGTAACTTGACAGTTGAATGAGCGATGCGTCGATTTTTTCAGAAAATTTTGGCCTACAGTTCCATGAATTGCATTGCCAGCGCTTTGAAGTACCAGCAGCGAGCGTTTGCATTGCCAGCGCTTTGAAGTACCAGAGTTTTTTTTCCATACCAGCAGCGAGTAGCGAGTACCAGTACTCATAGCCTCCCAACCGTGAAATCGTAATCGGATGGTTGTGTAATTACGGACCGTGGGTGGGTGGGCGGGTGGGTGGGTGGATTATAGTACTTAGTAGTACATGCCAGTAGATAAGCGCTTTAGTCATGCACCTATAGGCCCGATCCGCTGCACTTTACGGGTACCAGTACGGCAATAAAGCTCACCGCCGAAAAATCGACGCTTCGCTGGATAAAATATACACATAAATACATAGGGTCACATGTGTGTTTGAGGCACACACTACCTAGGCGCACAAGACAGCACAGGAAAGCCTGCGATGAAGAGGTCTTCTGCTTCGGTTTCGCGGGCCGGCTGATATACTGAGATATCGCCTACAAACATTTGGCGGTGCATCGCACACTTGGTGCGCACAGCAACCCCCGCCACGTCACCCCATCCATGTGGTGCGAATGCCAATGCGAAACATGCTGTGTTGTTGCGCCCTGCACCACCGGAGAAGCGGGTCCGGGGCGCACACGCCTGATCGAATGAGAATTTAACTGAAAAATTGCGCGCACTGCCCTGCACCATCCCCCCCCCCCTTGTGCACGTCCTGTCAAAAATCCGCTCGTCCCGGGGGCACAGCCAGCTCGCTCTACCCACAAGCCAGGCTTCACTCCGAGTCCGGCTCCTCGAACACCAGGTAGTTGGGCACGCACTCGACGCGGGGCTGGTCAAACGGGTTGCGGATCGTCTTCATGCCGTGCTGCTTCACCTGCCGGGGGGAGGAGGGGGGAGGGGGGGGGGGGGGAGGGGGGGGGGGGACAGCCCGTCAGCGATGCCAACACAGATCCCAGTTGGTTGGTTTGGAGGCAACCTGCATGCAGGGGGGAACACTACGCTCAGGCGGCGGCCGGCGGCACCTCGTGGTAGGCTCGCTCGCACGCGTGGAGCTGGCGGAGTGCCTCCTTGGTGATGACCTGGTGGGCGGGGCGAGGCCGGTCAGTCAATGGGGCGCTCTGGGCGATCAGCCCACTGGGCGCTGATGCCCACAGCCGGCCAACGAGGCCCAAGCCGCGTGGTTGCTGTGCAGCTAGGCGTAGCGCACCTTGCGCTGGTTCTCGAGTGCCTGCAGTCGCCGGGGGTTGCCACCCGCTGCGGGCCTGCCCCCTCGAGCTAGCCGCACCAGCACCTCCCGAGCAACGATGCCGGCCACTCCTGCACAACACGGCGGGCTCTCAGCGGCGCGCAGCAGGCGCAGTACTGATGAGACCTGCGGTTCCCAGGACCACGGACTGCGGGTTGAGCATAGCCAGGGGTGGGGTCCCAATGGGTGGGGTCCCGCCTTGAGTTGCTAGAAGAGGACGAGTCGGGAGAACACACCTCTAACAGTTCAGATGCAGTCAAATACACGAGTTATTTCGCTGGTTTGTTTTACCGATTCATACATGTATGTCTGAATCTCAGTCTGTCTCTAGATGAACAGAGGACTCCGCGCAGATCACCGCCCTCGGCGGAGCGCATGTGTGGCCACTACCGCGTGAACACGCCCATCATGCAGCTGCGCTGCCACTGCAGGTCATCACAGCTATGAAGCACCGTACCCGAGCACGGCTCCGGCAACTTGGGATTGAGTGGCTTAGGGTTGCCGAAGGGCTATCAAAGGTGGGGGAGGGGGGCGGGGGAGGACTGACCAGCAAGCAGAAAGCCCATGGGGCCGGCGCTGGCGGCCTTGAGGCGCTGCGCCAGCTTGGCCTTGAAGCTCAGCCCCTGCTTGGCTTCCTGCTTTTGCTCCGCCTGCGCATTGGCCTGCTGCTCCACGCCCACGTGGTTGTGGATGGTGATGGGCCCCTGCGGGCGCGTCGCCTGGCAGCCGTCGCCCCAGGCTTGCGCATCACCCGGCCAGTGCGCCGCCTGCGCGCCCCTCTGCACCAGGCACCAGGCCCGCATCAGCGCCAGGCGGGAGCGTGACGGCAACGTGTCTGCTCGCTGTGCGGGGCGGTGTGGGTGGGTAAAGGGCTGCACCATTTGCATCATGCTCTGGCCTTGCAGCTGCGCGGCAGTGATGGCCCGCAGAGTCTCGGAGAGCCGCGCCTCCTTGTGTTTGAACTGCCGAGCAACGAGGCGGGGTGGGGAACGGAAAGCAAACTGTCAGCACTGGATGACAAGCTCGCCCCTTCCTGTTTCCCGCCCTCCCACCGTCACCGTTCTCTCTCTGCACTCTAGTTGGGTGGCAATACCTGCAGCCGCATTGGTGTCTGCAGCTGCAATCACCTGCTCATCATGTTAAGCTAAACTGGGATCGGGGGGAGTAGAAGGAGGGGGGTTAACATGGTGGGATACCTCATGCACCAGGTGCTGATTCTGCTCCTTGAGCCGATCCACCTCCTCTTTCAGCTGCATCACACCGTTGGAGCCATCCGATGGCGCATTTGCAGAGACGGCCGACGTCTCGGCGGAAGCGGCCGCGGCTGAGGAGGGTGGCAGGCCAGCTCCCGTCCGCCTGGGCGCAGCTTGCGTGCGGCTCCCCTCCAGCCGCTCCGCCTGCTTGGCTATGCGTGCCAGCTGTGGGAGGGGGCAGAGGTGATGAGGACAACTCAGCACGGCTCCTACTGTCCATCCGGTGGCCAAGTAGAACGGCAGCCGAATTCCGCCCACCCCTTACTCTGCCCTTATGGTTGGATCGCGCACCTGCCCCGCCAGCTGCTCCTTGCTGCGGTCGTCCAGGGTGCGCTCGCAGGCGGTCAGCAGCGCCCGCAGGTCGGTGTACAGCACATCCAGCTGGATGTCGTCCAGGCTGGAGCTGCGCAGCACCACCCGCTGCAGCTCGCCCAGCACACTCTTGAACATTGCCTCCAGCTCCGGTACGTTAAATTGAGCGCCCACGGACTGCACCCCAGTGTGGCCAGCCGACCGCCCGAGCTCAATCAGTCGCGACGGACGCGTGAGCGCAACAGGGGGGGGGGGGGGGGGGGGGGGGCGGAATAAATAGGACGGGTCGATTCTGGCATAGTCGCACCTCGATGTGTTCCGTCACCGAGTTGATGACGTTGAGGGAGTCCTCCAGGTAGTGGCACAGTTTGCTGCCAGTGGTGCCGGCCGAGGAGGCGGTCGACCGCGGCGTGGCCTGCCCCGCGGCGCCGCGAGGCGTCAGCTTGCGCGAGGATGACTCGAAGGCCCGCATCGTGACCGACGCGGCCTCCGGTCGCTTCGGCGGCTCGCCGCCTGTCGTTGCGCCAACATAACTTGCTCCGTCAGTCCGCAGGTGACACCGGACACGCTCGGCGGAGATGACATCTCACGGCGACACAAGCCGGCCGCACAATTTCCGACGCCTTGCCTGCGCTAGGATCGTGATATTTCAGCGTTGTCTGAAAGAGCTGCCAGGGCAAGCAGGTGCCAGCAATCCGCCCAGCAACCTTGCCGCATTATACTGATGAGAACAACCGATAGGCGAGCGGTATGTCTAAATGTACCCGCACCCGTGTTCATTTCTCATATTGAAAACACGCAAGAAACAGTTGTGCATCGGGTCGGAGAGTCAAGGAGAGCAAATGCAACGACCCAGCGCGCCTATTGCAAGCGGTATCCCCGGCCTGGAGCCAGCCATCTACATGCCTGCTATCTCCCTGGCTGGCATGATTCGGCAGCGGCGCCTCTGCGCCCACCTACGCCTTCTGCTGCGGACTGTGAATGTCCCATACCATAGCGCGGAGTGGTATTCCACCGTCTGACGTCGTGCTCGCTTGGAATGACGCACCGGCTGCCGCCAAGCTCGTCCTCACAGCGACAGCATTACCAGGCCAGCGGATAGCACATTTCGCCAATACGGAGGCTACACTTCTGGTGCCCCACCCCGTTAGGGGGTTATCGCTGCGAGGGGCAGGGGCCGCGGGGGCATAGAGCGGCGCCGTCGCGCTGTGCACTGGGTCGCCGCGCCGACCGCACGCTGAGGGTGAATGTATATACTGTTTCAACTACTAATCCCGTACTCTGTCCACCTGCGACCCCGAGCAGCAGTGCCGCACGGCCATAGGGCAGGGTGGACACCGCGCGACTCACCGTGCAAAGCAGGACGGCCGGAGCCTGCCGAAGCACCTTCCTTCCGAAACCGATCCAGCATGCCGACTGGGTGACTTCTGCGGCGACTTATGGGGAGGTGGAATGGGGTGTGCGAGCGAAAGGGGCTCAATTCTGCTATCTGTTTCTGCTCACTATACGGTACGTACGAGTCCTGGTGAGAATTAATCCTTAACGGCTGTGTGTGCCGTTCTGGCCGCCGCCCGGCGCGGTCGTTGCAACCAGCGCCAGCAGCTCAATGTCAGCCGGCACTCCTCCCGCCATTATTAGCGACTATTATGGATGGTTTTATGATTGCCCTTTTCTTTGGTGATTTCCGATATCGCCTTCTGCTGCTAGCTCATGTAATTATTATGGATGGTTTTGAGTGTTAATTCTTGCACAGGGAAACGACACCATTATGACGAGGGCGTTGTTACACCGCGCGCAACCGCGCGCAAAGGCTTTAAATTGTACCGCGGTACGCCGCTGTTATCCCGCTCGCCTACTGCTAGGGTCCAGCGTTGTGACCTAGCCTAGTCCGGCATGTTTGTGCGCTGTACGAGTCGTGAAGGGAACACGCCCACCGGGGAGGGTGCCGAATGGTGGCCAAATGTGCTCAAGTAGTGCGGGACGCCCTCCCCAGTCGCAACGACGACCCCCGACCGGACCACCAACGCATAGCGATGAACGGGAATTGACGCCACGATGAACGCATATCACGATCGACGCGGATGGAGCGATCGAGGGCGAGGGGCGGGTCACCCGTATTACGGGTGACCGCGGAGTGGGCGACGATATGGCGCGGTTGAAGATCGCGGACGGGCATTGCGACGGTTGAATACATCATGTCGGGACGCAAGCATTATGGGGACGGGAGCCTGTGGGGAGGGGACCGCGCTCTGGAGATGATCCCTCAAAAGAGGGAGACGATAATGCTGCACTTTGAAATCAAATCATTAGAAAAGATGCCGTCCCCTGAAGCTCGCGCCTACCATGCCCTGCAAAATCACTAGAAATTATCAAAATACACCACCGTGAACCTTACCCAAAGCCACCAACGAGGGTTTCACCAGTGGAGAATTTGCAAGCACGTTGGGGATGGATTCATATGCCACATGTGCGAGTCTTCTCCGAGTCATTGCGCACACAACGACTTCTTGTTTGACATGGGCGAAGACTGCGGGGTTCCGAACGAGGGGCCAATGCTAATAAGTACGAGGTTGGGGCCACAATAAAGAAGGCATTGGACCTAAACACCGAAGCGAGTCGCTCAAGCTCCATGCTTATCCACGGAAACGCTGCCCTTTTTATTGACGAGGATCCAGTGGTAATTCAGCAACACTTTGATGGTTGGTGCAAACCTCGAGACACACCGTGCCCACGACGCAACGGGTACCCTCTAGGGAGGAGACCTTCGGGGGAGAGGAGCCTCTCGGTAGGGGACCCTCTTCGACGGGGACCCTCTAGGGAGGGGACCCTTTGGAGAGGGGGGCACGGTGTAGCGCGTATGTGTATTCACACTCACTGTCTGGTGCATGTGTTTGCGATGCCTTCACTGTGCCCACGATGCATCGGGTATCCTCTAGGGAGGGGAACCTCTGGGCGGGAGGGGACCCTCGGGAAAGGGGGACACGGTGTAGCGCGTATGTGTATTCAAATAGGCTGTCCGGTGCATGTTTTTGCCTTGCAAGGCATGCATCATGTTTGCGGGAATGGATGCTTCCGAGGATCCAGGGACTGCGTTCGACCACTTCTTGGCCTTGTACCCGAAAGCACTACCCAACACATCAGTTACAACAACGGGTGAGCACCCAATTAATTGTCACCACTTAGTTGATGTCGCGTGCCGCTTTCACTCATATTAGGCGCACATGTGCTGGCCCGTCCCGAAAGTGCAATCTGCACAACTGCGCTTTGTCACGAGAGGCCGAGTACTTCAAGTGGACCAAGTACTACATCGACGACGAGCTCGACACGTTCCACGCGAAGAACAATGTCGATCGCATCAGTTGCAACAATAACAGCGCGGAGTTGAAGAGTCGGGCGTGCAGCTTCTTGTTGGCGGAGCATAAGAACCGTTCCCTGTCGCATATCGCCAACTCGTTCGCGCGTATGGATCAGGTGTCTTCCATGCTGTCGCTGAGCTTCAAGCTGGCGTGCATGAGATATTACCCAACGGCAACATATCCGCAACACCGGGCGTGCGTTTTGGCGTCCGGCTGCGAGACATCAGGTCGTGCATCGTGACGATTCATCCGCCGACGACGAGTCCGACTGATACATGGGTCCCACGAAGGGATCTATAGTTGCATAATGGGGTACTCAGTACGTGTTGCATTTAATTCATGAAGTGGGCAAGAGCCGCAGTGCTTGGCTTATTATAGGTGGTGAATGTAATGCATATTGACGTGGCGTGCGTGAAAGCTGGGCCCGAGGTGGGATACATCGTTGCATAATGTGGCACTCGCTATCTTCGGCATGTACTTCATGTTGTGACTAGCTCATACATGTGGGGAATGCAATACATATATATCATTATCATACCCCCCTTGCGCGGCGCCCGCGCGCCATCGCGGCGCCCGGATCGCGGATCGCGGCAAACTTGCGGTTGGTTAAATTGATGGTCAATAATATATCGTGCTGATACATCCACATGGCCCCCAATTTGTCAGATCTGCTGATATATGCACATGGCCTCTCGTAGGAGGGGGTCCCCTCCAGGAAGGGCCACGGACCGCATGGTACCAACAACTCATCCGGACGAGGTGCGGCATGTTGGAGTGTGTTACCCCCACTACATGCTTCCTCATGTGCGCGGCCCATCGATGCCTTTATTGCAGCCGCAAATCCACTCACTTTCACGCATGTATTATGGAGAGGGTGTAGCGCTTTACACTACTGAAATTGGAGCCGTCCTCGATATGAAGTGGGCATTTGCATGTGCGCCTTCGCCGGTATGCACCGCTATTGTGATCCCACTATGCCCACGCAACAACAAAGCACGAGCTAAATAACACACCACTAATATCATGGCTTTGCAGCCGCACTCCCACTCACTTCCTCGCATATGTTATGGAGACTGTGTAGCGTTTTACACTATTATTGTAATTGGAGTCGCCGTCCATTTGAAGTGGTCATTTGTGTGCATGTGCCTTCGCATTTTTCGGAATGGTGTATTTGCGCGCACGGCACGAGCTTTATCGGAGGCGCCGCAACAGCGCCTCGATGGGCCGCGCACATGGGGAAACATGTATTGGATCGGGGTCACACGCTCCAACATGCCGCACCTCGTCCGGATGAGTTGTTGGTAGTTGGTACCAGCCATGCGGCGGGTGCGTGGCCCTTCCAGAAGGGGACCCACCCAGGAGGGGACACTTCCAGGAGGAGACCCTCCCATGAGTAGACCCTCTCAGAAGGGCCCCCTCCCAGGAGGGGCCTTATGCACATATCAGCATATCTTACAAATTGGGGGCCATGTGGATGTAACAACACGATATATTATTGACTATCAATGTAACCAACCGCAAGTTTGCCGCGATCCGCGATCCGGGCGCCGCGATGGCGCGCGCCGCGCGAGGTGGATCTGATAATGATATGTATTACATTTCCCACCTGTATGAGCTAGTCACAGCATAAAGTACCAGCAACAGATAGCGAGTGCCACATTATGCAACGATGTATCCCACCTCGGGCCCAGCTTTCACGCCACGTCTATATGCATTACATTCACCACCTATAATAAGCCAAGCACTGCGGCTCTTGCCCACTTCATGAATTAAATGCAACACGTACTGAGTAACCCAATATGCAACTATGAATCCCACATGGGACCCGTGTATCAGTCGGACTCGTCGTCGGCGGATGAATCGCCACGATGCACGACCCGATGTCTCGCAGCCGGACGCCAAAACGCACGCCCGGCGTTGCGGGTCTGTTGCCGTTGGTAATATCTCATGCACGCAAGCTTGAAGCTCAGTCAACGAAAGCGGACAATATACCTGATCCAGCATACACGCGAACGAGTTTGCGATATGCGACAGGGAACGGTTCTTATGCTCCGCCAACAAGAAGTTGCACGCCCGACTCTTCAACTCCGCGCTGTTATTGATGCAACTTATTCAATCGACACGGTTCTTCGCGTGGAACGTGTCGAGCTCGTCGTCGATGTAGTACTTGGTCCACTTGAAGTACTCGGCCTCTCGTGACAAAGCGTAGTTGTGCAGATTGCACTTTCGGGACGGGCCGGCACATGTGCGCCTAATACGAGTGAAAGACATCAACGAAGTGGTGACAATTAATTGGGTGCTCATCCGTTGTCGTATCTGATTTGTCGGGTAGTGCTTTTGGGTACAAGGCCAAGAAGTGGTCGAACGCAGTCCCGGGACCCTCGGAAGCATCCATTCCCGCAAACATGACGCATGCCTTGCAAGGCAAAAACATGCACCAGACAGTCTATGTAAATACACATACGCGCTACACCGTGTCCCCCTTTCCCGAGGGTCCCCTCCCGCCCAGAGGTTCCCCTCCCTAGAGGACACCCGTTGCATCGTGGGCATTGTGTGGGCACCGCAAACACATGCACAAGACATTGAGTGTGAATACACATACGCGCTACACCGTGTCCCCCTCTCCAGAGGGTCCCCTCCCTAGAGGGTCTCCGTCCCAGAGCGTCCCCTCCTTAGAGGGTACCCATTGCATCGTGGGCACAATGTGTCGCGAGGTTTGCGTTTACCATCAAAGTGTTGCTGAATTACCACTGGATCCTCGTCAATATAAGAAGGGCAACGTTTCCGTGGACAAGCACGGAAGCTTGAGCGACTCGGTGTTTAGGTCCAATGCCTTCTTTATTGTGGACTCAACGCCGCACTTTGCCTTGGCCCTCGGAACCCCTGAGTCTTCATCCAATTGGCTCCAGTACTACCGCATGCCCTCCCGACGTAGTTTCGCGGACCAACAGCCTTCTACTGCTCACGCCCGGGACGCTCTCCTTCCCGCGGAATGTGCGCCGGCGTGCCATCGCTTCTTCATGGCCGCCCGCTGACAAGGGATTCAGCGCAATATAGTTTTGGTGAGGTTGAGGGGTATGGGAGGCGCATGCGACGGGGGGGCGACAATTTTTTAGTTTGATTTTAAAATGCCGCGACGCTACATCGCTACCCCCCCTCTTTTGAGGGTATCCTCTCCGGAGGGTCTTCTCCCCAATAAAGGGTCCTCTTCCCATAGTGGCGTCCCGATAGGTACTAAATCCGTCGCAATGCCCGCATGTGATCCCCCAGCCATCGCCCCATGTCTTCGCTCAGTCCGCGGTCACCCTCAATACGGGCCCGCCCCTCGCCCTCACTTTATCCGCGTCGACAGTGATGTGCGTCCATCGTGGCGTGCGTTCCCATTCATCGCTATGCGTTGGTGGTTCGGTCGGGGGTCGGAGTTGGTCGTCGTTTTGACCGGGCAGGGCGTCCCGCAATTGCGCACTACATTTGGCCACCATTCGGCATCCTCCCCGGTGGGCGTTCCCTTCACGACTCGTACGGCGCACAGCCAAGCCAGACTGGGTTAGGTCACAGCGCTAAACCCTTGCAGTAGGCGAGCGGGATAACAACGGCATACCGAGGTACAATTAAAAGCCTTTGCGCCCGGTATAACAACACCATTGTCATAATATGAAATTTGAAATTAATGTTAATGTCGTTTCCGTGTGCAAAAATAGTAACCCCCCTTCCCCCATCCAATCCTCCTTCCGCAGTCATCCGGCAGAAGACGCGCGGCTGCGGTTATGCGATTCAACGACTAATCTGACCGATGATATGATACAACATACAAAGGAAGGCTCTCGTGACTGAAGGGACGTCTTAGGGAGGCGCTCAAAGATTGGGCACGACCGAATTCCAAGCTAATGCCCAAGATGTCGCAAATTTGATTAGGGGCAGCAAGGATTGCTGGCCCATTAATTGTTTGGACGGCAGCGGGGGCAAAATCTGCCTCGCTGCCGTCGTATTACACGTGATCATGTCTTGTAAGTGAGCCTAAACGGGCAAGACAAGTGTCAGAGGAAACGGGCGCAGTGACGGGTGAACTACTAACCCGTACCACTTAGCAGCATTTATAGCCAGAAAAGTGGCTGGGAAAGGAGGAAACCCCATAAATTAGCTAAGATCGTAACAAATCCACCGCTCGTACTGGTATCATGCTGCGTCAGACAACGCCGCCACGCGCGTATAATATGGTAGTCGCTTTAGTATTTTGTTTGTTCTTAATGTAAGGATTAGTCGTTATATAAGGATAGATTACGTATTAGTGAGAATTCGCAACAAACGCTAGCTGCTGAGCTGTAGTCGCTAATATTCCGCCTGCTCGATCCGCTCATCAATGATATGTTAAGACCTAGGTACGAAATGCCCTATGTATACACGGGTCATGGTCAAAATGCCATGTGTATACACATGGCATTTAGGTGCCCTCTGTATACACAAGGCATTACCTTATATGCCCTATGTACACACAGGTCACTTGCATTGACTTGTGTACACGCAGATCATTTTGACCATGACCTGTGTATAAAGTACATGTTTTCACCCATACCATTTCACAGATGCCCCATGTGCAAACAAGGTGTCGGGCTTTAGGTATCATTGGTGACCTGTGTATAGATACCGTAATGGTCTGTGTGTACACGGGTCATGATCACTTTGACCTGTTTGTACACGGGTCATAAAAAGTGACCTGTGTGTACACGGGTCAAAGTAAACATGACCCGTGTACACACAGGTCATTACGGTATCGACCTTGCGCATACACAGGCAAAACAATGACCTTTTTGTACACAGGTGAATTAAAAAAATGACCTTTTGATACACAGGTCAAATTGATGACCTGTGTATACACAGGGCGACCTGTGTGTACGCGCTACACAGGGCATTTTCGTACCTGGGTCTTGACAGATACATATCAGCACCATACCAGCACCTGACCGTTATCCTTATTTATGAGGCGGGAGTGGCCTGCTATACTAAAAAGGGGTAGACTACCATATCTATCCGCTACTGATGATGATTATATGATACCCGTATTATAGCTGACGAGGATAATCCTTAATACCTGTGTGGTGAGAGCCAACGAAAATCCTAAGCGACCAAAATCCTTATAGCGACCTGTCGCTAGTAGCGACTACCTGTACCTGTGCCCTGTACCGGTAGCGGCCGCGCTGTTGGCGGCATGCTGCCGTGCTGCCGGAAAATAAGGCTACCGGTACGTACCCTGTTCCGCCGCTGCCCCAGGCAGGCAAACCTGCTGGGCCGACCAGCGTAGCCGATAGACAGGTAGGCCAAGCGATCCCGCTGCTATATGGGCTCCTGAGCACCTAGAGGCGATGCCTGGTCGGAGAGCGGGCGCCGAGCAACTTCGCGGCGGGGCGGGGCGACTGGCGGGCGCGATGGAGCGCGGCGGGGCGGGGGCGCCCATGCCGGCGGGCGGCTCCTCCTCCTCCACGGCGGAAGGCGCGCATTTCACCCCGCTGATGGTGGTGAGCTCGGGCGTGGAGATGCCGGTGCGCAAGGCGGATGTGGAGGCCAGGGATCAGACGCAGCGACGGCTGTCTTCCGGTCGGGTGCGGCAGCAGCAGCCGGATAGACCCTGGGAGAAGTGGGTGCGAGAGGGCGCCGTGACGGCGACGGCCAAACAGGCGGCGGCCGGCCACACGGCGGTGTTCACACATTCGCGCCGGCAGGAGAGGAGCCTATCGATGCCCAAGGCCAAGCTTAGGTGGGCCGGCTGCGCCACTTGCGTGCTTGTGGTACGGGGAGGAGGGTGGGGCGGTATCGGAATATGGTGTCGAATGTCTCAACAATAAATGATACGATGCACATACAGAGGGCAAGGTAGCCCCCTCCCCATTCCTCCCTCGGAATCTGAACCCCCCAAAACCCCCACCCGACCCGCTCCTCATCCACTGCAGTATCTTACAGAGCTACCAGTCCGCGGACGCGATCCAACAGTACTGCCCGCCCATCATCGTGCAACAGCAGCAAACCTCTGTCCCACCCCGGCGGCAATCCACCGAGAACCAGGCAAGCCCCCACCCCTCTGCAGCCTCTGCACCCCCCCTCAGACAGCATGACCCGCCCTGCTCCCATGGCGCCTGGCCGCTTGCATGCTGCTCCTATTCAGTTCCTCATGCCAGCCATGCGCAGATGTGCTCACTCCTCCATCTGCCGACTGACGGGATGGCCTCTGCAGGCGCAGCAAGCGGAGCATGTCCAGCCGCCCACGGATGAGCACGGCACTAGGTACGCCCGGGCCGGCAGGGTGTGGCCTGGCGTCACTTGCGGCCTCCACCCCCCGCTGCCCCATGCGCGCCTCCCCGCCAGAGGCACAGTGGCATGCACTGCGCTGGGCGGCGCTGATGCCGGTGTGCGCAGGAGCCCATCGTGTGGAGGCGGCGAGCGCATCCTGCCGAGCCCCCGGCTCATCAAACGAGGCAAGCAAGCGCCGCCCCCTCCCCTTTCCCCAAAATCCACACCACACCACCGCACCCGGCGCTTGCATTGCCCCACATGCTTGGATGGCAGAGGCGCGTCCATGTGCATGAACGCCCCGGCGACCAGCGTCATCCTCATGCCGCCCACCTGATGCTCCGTGCTCCCCATGCCGGCCCGCAGACGACGGAGACGGCGCCTCCAAGGTCATCTACTTCCAGCCGCGCAAGGCGATGCATGCCACGCCGAACGCCGGCAAACAGGCAGACGGTGGGCGGCCGGCCCCCTGGCCCCCTTCCCCCCTCACAGCCATGCATCGCAAGCGGTCCCCAACCCTCCTCGCTGACCCCTCCTCCCCTCCCCTTTCCCCAAAATCCACACCACACCACCGCACCCGGCGCTTGCATTGCCCCACATGCTTGGATGGGAGCGGCGCGTCCACGTGCATGAACGCCCCGGCGGCCAGCGTCATCCTCATGTCGCCCACCTGACGCTCCGTGCTCCCCATGCCGGCCCGCAGACGACGGAGACGGCGCCTCCAAGGTCATCTACTTCCAGCCGCGCAAAGCGGTGCATGCCACGCCGAACGCCGGCAAACAGGCAGACGGTGGGCGGCCGGCCCCCTCGGCCCCTCCCCCCTCACAGCCATGCATCGCATGCGGCCCCCAACCTTCCTCGCTGACCCCTCCCCCCCTCCCCCCCTGCCCTTCCATGCCAGGGTCGTGGCCGACGCGGAGGTTCACCCACCGCGGCCCGAGCTCTTGGCCCGCACCGGATAGGCACGGGCTGCAGGTGCGCTCTCCCTCCTCATCCACTGCCGCTCTGCTACGTGGCCGCACACAGCCACGCGCATCCCATTACTGAGCTCCGGACCCTTTTCCTAAGGCGCACATAGGAAAATCTGGGTATGTACTATTGGGCTTGGCATGTACTCATATGGTATGCTATGTAACCCTACTATAACGTCCTGATCATAACAGAAATGTGGCCCTGCCATAATGCCATGCCCGTCGCCCCTGCCGCCCCTGGTGATAAAGAGAGGCTCCAAAACCGTATTGGGTGGAGGCACACGTGGTCGTGTGCGGTCCTTTGCTAACTGACTGGGCCTGTTGTATGGCTTGTCCCTATCGGCTATCTTCTGCGGCTTTCAAACTCCCCCCCCCCCCCCCCCTTCTGGTTGGTGTGCCCCGATCCATCGCCCGCAACCCACCCCTCAGCATCGCGGGGAGCCACAGCAGCATGGGCAGCCGGGCGGGGCACCATGGGGGCAGCACGACCCCGTGGCGCAGGGAGCCGCCCGCGCCGGGCCGGCCCTGCTGGGGCCCGACATGCGGCGGCTGGGCGGCGGCGGGCGGCAGCCGGACGCCGCGAGATTGGGGGACGAGATGTTTGTGGAGGTCATGAAGCAGGTGTGTGGAGAGGGGGGGGGGGGGGGGGGGGCGGCGGCCCGCCCTGACACCAGCAGCAGCATGCAGCTATGGCGTGGGGGTTTGGGTTTGGAAGGGTGGGGCTGATAGGGTCTAGCCCTGAAATCTCACAAGGCTGAAGCCCCATTCGCATGCACCTCCTGCTCTGGGGCTGCGCAGGACATTCAGGGTTTTTGCATAGGGTTTTCGCTTGAAGCCGTTGGACCCTAAGCCCTTAGAAAGCCCTAAGCCCTAATGCCCAACACGGATTAGTAGAGAGCATTGTTAGCCTGCAGCACTGAAACCTGGGCACTAAACCCTATATGGACCCTAGATGTTCGGAACTCGCCCAGGACTGGACAGGCTTCCCAGCTGAGCCCCCCCGCCCCCCCCCCCCCCCGGCACCCTTCTCCTGCCCCTTGACGCTGTGAGTATGCCGCTGTGCTGTGGCAGATGTACAACCTGCCGCGCCCGGCGACCTCGGCGGGCCCCGGAGAGGGCGTCGCCGGCAGGTGCGCTGCGGCCGCAGCCTCCCTCCCGCCTCGGTGCGCGGCGCTGACTCGTTCTGCGGCCCGCCAACCCACCGGCCGCGACCCTGCCGTCACCGCGCTCTGGGTTCGCCGGGTTCTTCAGTGCCCCCCCCCCCCCCCCCGGGAAGAAGAGACCTTTCGCCATTCGGAAATCTGCGGATGCCAATGTGTTAATCAGAGCACTGCGAATAAGAACCCGCCATACCTGCCAGAGGTCAAATTTAGACGAAGCTGTAGTGGATGTTATGACAGATGACATACAAGCCCAGTTTGAGGCTTGGTGCAAGGGTTCTCATAGGTGCGCCGGCACCCGTCTCAGCACACACCACGGATATAAAGCTCGGAAAGCCCGACCCCGTGGTGCGCAACAGTCAGTTACATTTGCAGCTAGCGCGTAGGGTGGCAAACAATGAAGCGGCGGTGCCTGGCCGTGTTTTGCCACCCTTCCAGCGTTTAGTACTATTACAAATACTCTCGGCTTCTTGTTACTGCTGAAGTTCCATCGTAATAGGCTGATTGGACGCGATAGAAAGGATTGCGTACTCCTGCGTGCCTGCAAGGTTGCTGCTTTGTGTTATACCCTGTACTGGCGAATACCGGGAGTACTCCTGCTGATACGCGTAGCACCGGCACTGGTAGCGGCCCCAGACCAGCAGGAAGGATAACGATGATACGGTAGGACACGGTAATACGATAAGGATTGCGGCCGTGCCAGACGATAATGACGCTTAGTAATCATCAACATAATCTTATCGTTTACATAATCTTATCCGTCCGCATCTCTGTATCGCTATCTGATTTCAAACAATGTACTTTGTGCTTTCCGAATAAATGGGCAATACAAACCCAAACTAAGTCCTTTGTGCTTTCCGAAATCGATTTGCAATACGACTGAGATGTATCCATCAGCTCTCTTTCATAAAATTCACATCATCAACACATGTTCGATTCTATTTCTATTGTTTCCTACGTATAATTACCAAACTTTCATGCTAATAGACGGGTTCGTCTCGCCCCAGCTTGATTCAGTGCTGTGGTATGCCATTTCCGCGCCCCGATGCCCCTTGCCCCCCTCGTTTCTTTCTTCTCTCCCCACTGCCAAGCCCCCCCCCCCCCCCTCCCAATGCGAGCACGCCGCCTCAGACCGACGCCGCCATGCCTGCCTGCAGGTGGCTGCCGCAGGTGAACCCGGCCTTTGACCGCATGGACGGCGGCGCGGAGGAACAGCGCGGAGGGCCGCTGCGGCTGCCGCCGGTGCGCTCCACCCCCCTCCATACTCTCACACCTTTGAGGCGGGGGTGCGATCTGCCATCAGAGCCACCGCAGCCGCTGCTGCCGCCGCTGCTACGGCTTCCGCTGCTCACTGGCGCTCATCCCCACATCCCCTGCTCGCTCCTGACAGCGCGGCAGCAGAGGCTCCTCCGCTGGTGGCGGCGCGGGGACCGGGACGTCAAGCGACAGGTGCGGGCCGGACGTGAATGCCGGCGGGGGGCAGGGGGAGGGGACCGAGGGCTGCTCCATCCGTCGGGGATTGGACGGGTTGGGATAGAGAAAGCCCCCGGGGGGGGGGGAGGGGGGGGCAAGGCACGACGATGGCTTGATGAGTAACGACCGTGCAACAAAGAGCGCCCAGAGGAGGTGCCCCGCCCGCCAAAGTGTGATTTGGGAGCAGCTGCAGTGCGCGACGACAGCCAGAGCCATACTCGTTCGCTGAGCTTCAATTGCTGTCATCCGATCCGAGCCGTTATTGTACTGCGTCGGCCGTATTTTGTGGTGCGGTGTAGTTTCAGTGCACGCGTTCTGTTTACAGATAGTAGCAGTGCACATGGGGCAGCTGACTCGCCGCACATGATGCTCACTGCCAGGCGCAAATAATCGTGGTGGTGGTTGGTTGGGGGGGGGGGGGGGGGGGGGGGGGGCTTGCCGGCAGCTGCCCTGAGGTGTCATCCGATGAGCTTGGCGCAGTGCTGAAGGTGCCCGCTTATTAATTGTGTGGATCTCCTTTCATGGCAGATCGTCTGGGAGGAGCAGTTGTTGCAGAATATCTGTAGCAATTGATTATGGTGTCATCATGTTGGAGTGCTATTACATTTAGAACAGGGGCCGCGGGTTTGCAAATGCTATGGGCTGACCGCCCAGCAACTTGAGATCTGACCGTGCGCTGTGCTCACAAGAGTTAGATCCTGGTTTCCAGCACGACTGATAAACACCCCCAAAAATGCTCCAAAACCACCAGTAAAGACATTTAGTATTCACCTGCGCTCCGCAACAGACGCAGCAGTCTGTATATTATTGATGTCGCTCCAAACGCACTGCGTAATTGCCCTCAAATATAGCACCGATTATGGCCTTCTAACACGGATACACCTACGCTCTGGAACAATTTTGCTCACCATCGCTCCGAAACCATCTCACCCTAAAGTAAGAACAGCACAAATTGCAACCTTATCGGAGCAACAAATTACAAATTACAACCTTGAATGCAGCTACGCATCGAACCCCTTTTGTTCTGCATCGCTCCGAAGTCATCTCTCACTTTCAATATGTAGAACACATCACGATATTACATAGAACACAATTACTAGCACGTATACACATACGCTCCAAAGCCATTTTGCTCTGCATCCCTCCGAAACCATCTCTCACCCGAAAGTAAGAATAGCACAAATTGCAACCTTATCGGAGCAACAAATTACAAATTACAACCTTGAATGCAGCTACGCATCGAACCCCTTTTGTTCTGCATCGCTCCGAAGTCATCTCTCACTTTCAATATGTAGAACACATCACGATATTACATAGAACACAATTACTAGCACGTATACACATACGCTCCAAAGCCATTTTGCTCTGCATCCCTCCGAAACCATCTCTCACCCGAAAGTAAGAATAGCACAAATTGCAACCTTATCGGAGCAACAAATTACAAATTACAACCTTGAATGCAGCTACGCATCGAACCCCTTTTGTTCTGCATCGCTCCGAAGTCATCTCTCACTTTCAATATGTAGAACACATCTCGATATTGCATAGAACACAACTACTAGCACGTATGCACATACGCTCCAAAACCATTTTGCTCTGAATCGCTCCGAAACCATCTCTTACCCGAAAGTAAGAATAGCACAAATTGCAACCTTGCCGAAGCGTAGGCAGCTATGCTTCGAACCTATTATGTTCTGCATCGCTCCGAAACCATCTCACGCTCTCAAAATCTATATAACACATTACGGACTACTAGTGGTACTCACATACGCTCCAAAACCATTTTGCTCTGCACCGCTCCGAAACCATCTCATGCTCTCAAAATACAGCATTAAATTTACAGCTTTCACCGAGCGGATACAGTTATCCTCTCAAACCATTCTGCTCAACATTGCTTTGAACCCATATTTTGCTCCCAGTATAGAACACATTAGGGCCTACAAGCAGAGTGTATACACCCCCTCTCCGAAACCATTATTCCCAGCACTGCTTAGAAACCATCCCTCCCCCCAAGGAACAGCTTGTAATAACCTTCTCGGACTGTATACACCGATGCTCCGAAACCGCCCTTCCCTTGAAAAATAGCAGACTTCTCGGCGCATATACACCTATGCTTCGAAACCATATCTTGCTCCTAGTATATAACACATTACCGCCCACAAGCAGCGTGTATACACTCACGCTCCGAAACCATTATGCTCAGCACTGCTTAGAACACCATCCCTCCCCCCTTCCTCCAAGGAACAGATTGCATTAACCTTCTCGGAGCGTATACAACAACGCTCCGAAACCATTATTCCCAGCACTGCTTAGAACCCCCCCCCCCCCCCCCCCCAAAAAAAAAAGATTTCAATAACCTTCTCCGAGCGTATACACCGATGCTCCGAAACCATTTTGATCAGCATCGCTCCAAAACCATGCTTTCCTTGAAAAATAGCAGAGAGACTTCTCGGCGCATTCACACCTATGCTCCGAACCCATATCTTGCTCCTAGTAGAACACATTAAGGCCTACAAGCAGCGTGTATACACTCCGAAAATTATGCTCAGCACTGCTTAGAAACCATCCCTCCCCCCAAGGAACAGATTGCAATAACCTTCTCGGAGCGTATATACCGACGCTCCGAAACCATTATTCCCAGCACTGCTTAGAACCCCCCCCCCCCCCCCCCCAAAAAAAAAAAGATTTCAATAACCTTCTCCGAGCGTATACACCGATGCTCCGAAACCATTTTGATCAGCATCGCTCCAAAACCATGCTTTCCTTGAAAAATAGCAGAGAGACTTCTCGGCGCATTCACACCTATGCTCCGAACCCATATCTTGCTCCTAGTAGAACACATTAAGGCCTACAAGCAGCGTGTATACACTCCGAAAATTATGCTCAGCACTGCTTAGAAACCATCCCTCCCCCCAAGGAACAGATTGCAATAACCTTCTCGGAGCGTATATACCGACGCTACGAAACTATTTTGCTCAGCATTGCTCTGAAACCACCATTCCCTAGAAAAAAGAGCACAAATTAAGACTTTCTCGGAGCGTATATACCGATGCTCCGAAACCATTTTGCCCAGCATCGCTCCAAAACCAACCTACCCTAAGAGGAAGCAAAATTTGAGACTTTCTTGGAGCATATACATCTCTGCTCCGAAACCATTTTGCTCAGCATCGCTCCGAAACCATCTCTCTCACTTAGCCGGTTGCTGTTACTTGGGGGGAAGACCTACCTGCGCTCTAGTAGCCGCCAGTGAGACAATGCCACCGCGGGGATGCCACGCGCTATGCCGTGGAGCTGATAGGTTTGTGTTTCCGGTGCGCAGCGGCAGCGAGCGCGTCGGGGGCCGGCGGAGCGGCGACTTTGGGCTGCAGCTGGGGATGCTGCCGCGCGAGAGCGGGGCGATCCTGCAGACGCGCCCCGCCACGATGCACTCGCCGCGCCCCTCGTCACGGGACCCGGGCCCCGAGGCGCCGCAGCCCCAACAACACGCGCCACCATCCTACGAGACCCCACCCTCGCCCTGGGAGAGCGGGGAGTCCCGGTGGGATTGGGACGGCGCGGACGAGGACTCAGCGAGGCCGGACGGCGCGGGCCTGGCCGGAGCGATGGCGCAGCTGGACACTACGTGGCGGGCCAAAGGGGCCGGCTACTCCGCCATCACCGAGCCGCCCCCGGGATCGGGCCCACCTCTGCCAAAGGTACAAAGGCCCCCAGGCTCCCACCGGTACACCTCACCCTGGCCCCTCCCGTCACCGCGCGTTGGGTCCGCTGTACATATTATTATATTTGAGTCCCTTGCAAAGAAGGAAAGAACGACTTGCATCTTGGCATCGTCAGAATACACTGCGATCACGGCAGGCACAGCCCCGCACGATGGCAATGCTCTATTTTGGCCCCTCAAACCCAATATGACGCCAGCGCATGCCGCTCCCTGACGTAACCCGGATCGAACGTCCAACCTTAATACGTTGATGATATTTATTACATAAAACAAGATATATAATAGTGATATACAATGTGTAATGTATGATATGCAAAGCACTGAATGGAAGTGCGGCAGTGTGCGCATGGCACAATGAATTTCAAGTCGTGGTTGCGTTTGATACATGTCTAAATTTCTATATAATTGTAGTGTGATTATATAATCATAACTACATTATATAACTATTATATGAAGTAACCTGACAGTTGACTCAGCGATGCGTCGATTTTTCAGAAAATTTTAAAAGAACGGGTTATTCTATATCACTGGCCTACAGTTCCATGAATTGCATTGCCAGCGCTTTGAAGTACCAGAGTTTTTTTTTTTCCATTACCAGCAGCGAGTAGCGAGTACCAGTACCAGTACCTCCAAACCTTGACATCGTAATCGGACGGCTGTGTAATTAAGGACCGTGGGCGGGCGGGTGGGTGGATTATAGTACTTAGTAGTACATTCCAGTAGATAAGCGCTTTAGTCATGCACCTATAGGCCCGATCCGCTGCACAGCACGGGTACCCGTACGGCAATAAAGCCCACCGCCGGAAAATCGACGCTTCGCTGGATTATTATATAATTGTACTTCTATTGATACGCGCCCCCCTCCTGCTGCGCGCGCAGGACGTGACGCGCGCAATGCTGCGCTCGAGGGGAGGCGGCGAGGGCGGCAGGAGGGCGCCGCCGCGACGGGCCGACGAGCGTCGCGCGGAGTCCACCGCCTGTATGCGACCCACCTGGGGCGGCAGCTGGATGTACGGCATGGTGCGGTCCCCCCCCTCCCCCGGCCTCCTCCCTCTAGCCTCATTCATGTCGGCTCATGTCATCGATCGAGAAGGCCCGGCCAGGCCGCCACCCGGCGCCTCCTTCAGCCTGCCAACCAGCACCCCCGTCGCGCGCTCTCTTTGATTTTGGTGCCGCCTGTCTACCTGCATGCGGCCGCCTCCACACGAAATCCACGAACCCTGCGCCTACCGCGTACCATTTACCGTAGACTCCGCAGTCCATGGGCCAAAAAATGACAACTGGTTTTGCAGCTTCGCGTCGGGGATTCCGTGTGCTGTTCGGGGTGAATGCTTGATGGTTTCACATGTTTCATGGTTCAAAATTCAAAAACGTTTTTTATCCGCCGACCTTTTCTATTTGCACCGTCCGTTTACCCACATCCGCCTTCTCCAAAACAATGTTAAAAAATAAAGTAAAGCTCGCCCCGGGTCACCGGCCGCAGCCGCCCCAGCACTTGACCTCTTGCGCCAACTGCAGTGGTAGGTTTGGCATACCACTTAGACCGTTGCCTCATTCGAACCCCGAAGGGGTAATGCATCAACCGGGGAAACCCGGGACACAGGCCCGGTCAATACTGCCCTCAGTGTGAGAACCAGGAATCGAACCCGGGACCTCTTGTACAAGAGACCACCGCACGACCGAGCGGACAAGGAACGTACCATATGTACGTTAGTTTATGCATCATCATCAAGACGGGGATTCCGATATTGGAAGTCAACGGTAAATTCGGCTAGATTTCGAAATAGGTATGAGAATGAGCGTCTAGTCTTTTCTTTGTGGATTGTTGTATTCGCGAGGCTCCAAAATGACTATATACTTGTTTTGCTGCACCTTTGTGTCGTTATATCCGTGATGTATCCTAATTCACTAACCGTTTCAATAGTGTTTCCTCTGAAAGCCGGGGGGGAGAGGGGGTGCGATGATCAGACATCCTTATTCGCTATGTATTTATCTTATTTTGGGGCCGGCATGTCGGCGAATAAGGGCAGGAACAGGTACAAGTAGTAGGCGGTGGGCCTCGCTGCAAGGGTCACACTGCCTCCAGTCCTGTCCCGGGGGCGAAAGAAAGTGCTTCGTGATCGCCCATAGATAGTGGGACTGACTGCGCATGCTGGGCGCCCGCGCGCGCAGGGCGGGGCGGACCGGGGCGCCGACACCGGGAAGCCGGCCGTGAAGAGCCGCCTCAAGACCGGCGACTTCGCGCTCGAGGGCAGCGCGGCCGCGCGGCGCAGCGCGGAGGAGCGGCTGCAGGAGATCCACTGCCGAAGGCTCTCGAGCTGGGCAGAGGACGGGACTTGCTGGCGGGCCGACCCTGCCGAGGAGGAGCTGCCGATTTTCGACGCGCCCGCCACTATGGCGGACACCCGGGTGGCGAGCCGCAGACAGCGGTACCTGTACAAAGACGTAATCTCCGTCGTGCCCAGCTCGGAGGAGCTAGAGGCGATGCGAGAGGTCCAAGAAGAGTCCGAGCAGGCGGAAGAGGTGGGCGGCTCCAGTGACGCCCATGGCTCGCCCCGCCATTCCAGCGCCTCTGCCACCACTGGGTCGGGCCTTTCTGACAGCAGTGACGACGGCGACTGTTGGCAGCAGACGCCGCTGACTTGTTAGTAAAGACTTCAGGGTTTTCAAACCCTAAATACCCTAAATCCACAAACTACTTGGCGATTTTATCTTATTGGGCGACTCGCAGTAGCGCTAATGATATTGAACTCGTTCTTCATTGTTATGGGCGTTTTCAGCCATGGCCACGCATGCTTCATCCTCCACATCCCCGGCCAGAAATATGAAGCGGCGATCACATTGCATACCCTATCCCGCCCCAAATGGCCCATTTTGACATGCACATCCATACTCACGGGCTCCCGCTCACTTGGTGGCGGTACCTCGCGGCGCGTGCCCGTCCTTATGTAAGTACCACAAGATGTTGTCTCTCCATAAGTAGCGTGCGTAAGGTTGCGGCATGGTGACCAGGGTTGCCCTGACCCCCCCCCCCCCCCCCCCCCAGAGGTATTCAGTTCAGCTTGAACGGAATTCAGGCACTTCAGGCTGAATTCAGCTGAAGGGTCTTCAGGCTGAATTCAGGCCTGAATTCGGCATGAAGACGCTTCAGTTCAGGTATTTAGGTATTCAGGCTGAACACCGCGCCTGAACCCCCCTCAAGGCACTTTATATATTGTATGTGGTGTGGGCATAGCAGCGCCTATTGAGTCACTACTACCCAGCTAGCGGCAGGCATGACAACACATGGACCTCCGAACATGCATATGTAGTGATATATATGTATATACGTGTGCTCATGCCGTTCCGCTGAGCAAGAGGTGGTCACTCAGCGGGCCGGCGTGCCGTTGTGCCCTCCCCCCCCCCCCCCCCCCCCAGAGACAGTGGCCAATAAATTACTCAGTGCTTTTAAAGAACTTGTTACACAACTTTGATGAAAAACCCCGGCCCTCCCGCCTTTGCAGGCTGCCAGTGTCTTGATGGCTTCCTTACGTTTTGGTGGCCTCCGGCTTGACAGAGAGCTTGTAGCACTCCTAGCCAAAGTTGTACGAGAGAGCAGCGTCCATCCGTGTAACCATGTCTACATTTTTGTGTATGAATACTTCAGTGGCCGTATTCTCCACACCCATCTTATTCCGCAGGCTCTGTGTGACTCGGCCAGCGAGAGAGAACACACGCTCACACTCTATCTGACTAGCAGAGATCGCAAGCAACATACATGCCAATTCCAATTCCGAGTTTGCAGGGGTGGCACAGCACATCCTCCATGGCCGCTGCTACAGACCATTCCACGTGGGTGGGCTGCCGCTCTCGCAAGTTTGTGTTGGCGGTCTGCGGCATTGTGCCATACAGTTGGTCCACCACAACACGTGCCGTGATAAGGCTCCTCAGCATGCTCCATGTCTGACGTGCACATGCAAGCAATACACATGTCAGTATGTTGCTTGCAGCACGACAGGGCATGCACATCAGTTCAGGAGCACTACAAAACAGCACGGCATGTTGTGTAACATACGCTGGTGAAGCGCGTCTTCACTGGTGTGATGAACTTGACAGCCTTCACCCGCATCTCACGGCATGCGAGGACCAGCGCGTGCCAACTCTTGGAGGACTTCTTGGTCCAGGTGATGCAAGATTTAAGCTTATTCAGAATCTTGCTCAAGGTGAAACTCTGCACGTACACATCCAACACACATATGGCAGTCAGTAGATAGTAAAAGTTGCATGAGCTAGCTGCAGAAGGCGATATCAGGAAATCACCAAAAAAAGGACAATCAGAAAGGTCCTCTACAGCGACTGCGAGGTGGAAGCAACAACATGAGAAGACGCAGAATGGGCACGAACCCACGCATCAGACTTATCTTGGCCATATGCACACCGGCAGAGAGAATGCCGCCCAAAGTACCATGCACGCAAGCCGAGATCCGCTGCAACAGCCCCCGCCGTGTGCGCGACAGGTGACGGCGGAACTCAACAGGTTGGCTGGCGACAAAGTTCCGAAGTGCCTGAACGGATTGACCACGAAGAAAGCATGAGGTCGGGGTGGAAGGACCGCCAGGGAAGTTACGCACAGCCAACAACACCGCGAAGATGTAAACCACCGTCAAAGCGGACTTCCCGAGACGGGCGCGGTCCTCAACCACAAAAGGGTACTACCGGTGAACACCCTGCACTGGGGCGGAAGACGCCCGGTCCGCTGCCAACTTACCATGCTCCGCCTCGGTCGCCGCGATTCCCGGGATGGACCAGCGGGGGTCGTTGCTCCAAGTGGGGGTCGTGGAGGACACGCACGCGAAGTCGATCATGTAATCGCACGCCGCCCTCCCCCCACCCCGCCAGCGCCAAGTCCGACGGCCGCGAGGGGTCCGCTGGGCGCAGCCCACTCGTCTCGAGGGTCAAGTCGCCGGCTCCCGAACGGTTCCGGTCAAGCTCCGCCCCAACATCAATTGCCACAGATGCCCACAGATTCTTCAAAGCGGTATGCATGCGGTGCTTGTAGTTCGCTACGGGGCATATGGGTAGATGATCCACAATGAAATCCGTAGCGCTCCGGTTCGAGCCATCCGTAGAGCGAAGCCATAATAAGGGATCAATACTTCACGTGGGGCCAGGGCAAGTGACAAGCGCGGAACCTCCGCGCGGGCAAAGGCCCAGTACCTGCGCACGGCGGCCGAATAAGCAGCCGAATCTTGGGGAATCTTGCGGGCTGACTCGTGATCCGACTGGAAAGCGATAGGGAGCCCACACGCGTTGTACATGCGCATGGTATCAAGTCGCGAGGCCGCGGCACTGGTACGCTGGAAGCTGAGATCGAGAGCCAGTCAGTAGATAGTGTAGCTGGACATGTCTACAACATGACATGGGATGCCGACTGCTTGCTCATCGTCACCGTCAAGTTCTATCGGTGGTTCAGCGCTGGCATTGTTGGGCCGAGGCAAAGCGGATGCGACGAGTCGCCAACGTTATGGCGGTTCGTATGGCGAGCCTGGTCGGGGCGCTGCAGCATGCTCCCTTCGTTGAAGCGGCATGCATGATTGTCGACTTCGGCCTCCGCGTCGCCGGCGTAAGGTTCGGCGGCCTCCGAGGCAACCTGCGCGGCTTCCATAGTCAGCTTGGGGGCGGGGTGGGGGGACTGGGCGTAGGGTTGAGACTTGAGAGTGGAGAAAGTAGTGTAGTGATCGCGCGCCGTTTGGTGATGCTGTATTCCGTATTCCTTGGCGGCGGGCGCCAGCCTACGTTGCCGCCCCACCAAGGAACACAGCAAGTGCAAGATGACGTATTACATAAACTGAAAATATCGTTAAACACTGCGCAATATACTATTGGCGCAAGATCAAGTACTATATGCCGCATATGTGGGCCTGCTACGGATGCGGCCATGTGCGACACCTAGGGCGATTATAGTACAGTTTCTCTGCAGATTCGGACATATCAGAGCGCATGGATTCTACCGCTAGCCGCTACACTTAAAACTCGTACGTTTAGAGAGACTTCAGGTACGGGGTATTCAGGCCATTTTCGCTAGGTATTCAGCATGAACTGAATTCAGCTGAAGTCGGGACTTCAGCCTGAAATGGCCTAAACTTAAGCCCTTTCAGGGCAACCCTGATGTTGACGTTGCCCGCCTGCAGCTCCGCCATCGCCTCCGTGCCGACGTAAGTATCGCCTCTCTGCGGTCCCGCCGACAGCTCGCTGGTAACCGCCACCAAGTCGCCGTTGGCCGCGCCCTCATGGGCGGCGTCCAGCACGCAGCGTCGCGCCCACGCCGACAGCTTTGGCTGCCGGCTGCTCTCAAATCAGCCGCCGCGCAGCAAAAGGCTCCCGCAAGTCGCACGGCGCCCTCCGGTGAAAACTCACCGCGTCCATCCAGCACCGTAGGGTCGCCTTCCACGGCACCCTGACTCAGACAATCTGCGTTGACGCTCTTCCGATAGCGTACCACAAAGTCGTACTCGCTTAGCCGCATCGCCCACCGCGCCAACTTCCCACGAAGCTGAGCGGTGTTCTTCAGCCATTCCAAAGGCCAATGGTATGTCACCACCACAAACTGCCTGCCAAAGAGATAGTATCTAAACTTGCTCGTGCCATACAACATGGCAAGACACTCACCCTCGTAGCTGGCGTAGTTCGGCTCCATGCCTTGGCATGTGCGGCTTGCAAACTCCACCACGTACTCCCGTCCCTCGTCCTCATGCGCCAGCACCGCGCCCAATCCAGCTCCGCTGAAGTCGGTGTGCATGATGAAGCGGCTCCAATCTGGATTTCCCTGCACGGGGGCTAAACCCGGGTCTGCCATGAGTTGCTCGAAGGCTTGTTGTTGTTCGGGCCCCCACTCTCACGGCACTTTGCTAGTGAGCTTGGTCAGCGGCTTGCGCTTGACAGCCACTTGCGCGATGAACTTGCCGTAGCAGCCCACCATGCCGAGGAAGCCCCACCACATCAGTCGGCGGCGGCATCTTCACCATGGCCACCGCCTTGGAGTGTTGCGGAAATTCGTCTTCGCCGTCCACCCAATGGCCCAAGAAGGCAATCTGCCTCACGGCCATGCGCCCTTTGCCGGGCGCCAGTCTGATGCCCGCCTTCGCGAGCCTCTGAAACACCGTTTCCAAATGCTGAAGGTGCTATTGAAACACCTCAGCCTCGCTCATCTCGGCTGCGCATGAAAAGACATAAATGTCATCGGCGTAAACTGCCACGAACGGCAAATCGCCGAGGTCCTCATCTATGACACGCTGCCATGCTTGGCTAGCGTTCGTCAAGCCCAACGCCATCCGGCACCACTCGTACTCTCGGTCGCTGCCCCAAAAGGCACTCTTGTGACGGTCCCCTCCGCAATGGGTAGCTGATGAAACGCCGACTTTGGCGTCAAACCCGCTGTAAATCCGCGAGCATGCGACCTTGCTGAGTAGCTTATTGTCTGTCTTGGGCACACAATACGCCCATGACTCTGTGACACTGTTCAACATGCGGGCGTCCAAACACACCCGAATCCCGGTCCAGCTGCCGTTGTCGTCCTTCGGTGGGCACATCACCGGGATGTTGTAGGGCGATCGGCTCTCGCGAGTCGCTTCAGTCGCCAACAACTCCTTGCACAAGTTGTCCACGAAGTTCCACCCATTCTTGCTCAAGCGGTACTTGGGCCGCTTGAGGGGCTGCGCAGCATTGGTCGTGTGACGCTCCCGCATACAGTGAGGAATGCCAGCGTGTCAACGAATAGTCCATAAAGAAGCAACGGGAGGAGGGCTTCAACTGCTTGCTTACCTATATGCCCTATATGTCATATACAGATGCGGGACGTGAAGTGCGTGGCCAAAGGCAGTGGCACCACTGATGACACGGAGCGGGCATACGGGCGGAAGTTCTTACTTGAGGCACGCATCAAGTTCCTTCCTGGATGACAAGAACGAAACTTCCCTAGCCTGCCTATGTGGCGGCCAAGCTTTGTGGGGCGGCAGGAGGCCGCTGACGCAGACGATGCGGTGGATATGTTTGAAGGCACAATAAGACCGGGTTGCATGGGCGTCGCTGTGCAGCTAGGCACCTCAGCTGCCCCCGCAAACTGAGCAGCTTGCGCAGAGGCGCTGAATAAAATCTGTCAAGGAACTGGCACATTGGAGCATGAGCCGGTTTGGAAGCGCGCATATGATTTGGGGCTCGACCCCCATGACATCGAGTGACCCCCGCCCCTACATCCTCCTCTACCCCCCATTTAGTCTGAATCTGAACGCATGTCATAGGTTAACATCTTAGAGCCATATCATACGGACATGGCGTCATCTAATAATCCTTGTCATCATCTACCGTTCGCGCACCGTGGGCTGCCACGTAAACAGCGTTAATGCATGACAAGAGACATTATTCATACGGACAAACATCAAATTCGTTGGTCTGTCATCAGATATCGTACGCCGCTTCTACTTCGGCCGCTGCCATCGCGCCCGCAAACACAGTCTTTTCTACCACACACATGCCCGTCTCGTGTCTCCCGCCCCGTCCCTCCCACCCATCCAAACTGGACAGCCATGGAGCCTACCCTTCAGGAGGGCTTCTACGGCAACGCGCAGTAGCAGCGCAGCGCGACCCCATTCCCTCGGATGCTGGCCGTTGCCGGGGCCGCACTGGACATAATGGACACACCACACACAAACGAAACGTACACCGACGAGGACAACAACGGGGCAACATGACCCTCCGTAGTGGTGGGAGGGGGGTCACTATGTGGGTACGCCCCGTCTGGGTGTCCGTTGTGGAGATCGCTCGGTTGAGCTTGCCAGGTGGGTTGACTACTAGGCGAAAATGTTTTAAAAACGGGCCGGCCGAGGCCGCTATATGATGACGCGTGTATACTGTTGTACACGGGGGCATTTCGATTTGGAAATGCCCCACTGTAGAGTATACACGCGGGCCTACCTATCATCAGCTAGCGGCGCGGGGCATGTCATCATTCAGTTACGACGTGGCACGCTCCGGTGCGAGTATGTATCCCATGACAATATTATCTGATGACGCGATGTCCGTATGATATGCATGTTAACGTAGCATGTTCCGGGCATATACGCAACTTCCTAGTACCATGTGAACCACATACTGCGTACCCTGCTGCGCGTTGGCGTCCCGCTGCCCCGGCCGCGGCGCCTTGGCGCCCCGCTGCCCCGGCCGCGGCGCGTTGACGCCTTGCTGCCCCGGCCGCGCTAGCAAAGGAAACGCGGTTTGTGAAATCGACGGACATGAGTCTATTCAACTCTTATCTGCGGTCGAAATTGATTTGTTATGGTCGTTGATTATGACTCATGAGGGTTTTGCACTATACCCCGCAGGTACAACGTGTATCACCAGTGCAAGATAGGGGAGGGGACATCATTCATGGCTACCTATGTATCGTACACAAGGACACAAGGACAGAAGCGCAACTTATGGATATAAAGGCACCCCCCCCTTCGCGAAGACCAAAAATCTTGCAAGGAATTGCAGCAGCAGAACGAGCTCGGGAAGTACTACAAAACCGGCAAGTGCTCCCCTTTCTAACGCGGTGACCAAGGGCGAGGAGGAGGTCTGCGAGGTGACGCCGCGCACGGAAGCCGCAGGTGAGCGCGTTTGTTTTCGCACTTATTCGATAGAGCGTATGGCAAAATAGTCCACTGCGATATAGCGCCGCAGCGACGTGTGATATGCGCATGTTTATTGCGAGTTTATTGCGAGTATGTCACATAACGACTACATACGAGTGTCATTAGATGATCAGTAAGATTTCGGGATAAATACAAGGCATTACAAACTAATTACGAGGTGGTCCGGTGGACCGGTGGGCACTCCTACAGCTCGCACAACCTTCGCAAGGGTGCATCATATGTTGCTATTGCCATCGGAGTCCCGCTGTCCCACATTCGCCACCAAGGCGGCTGGTCCACGAACTCCGACGTCGTCATTCTGGACTACATCGACCCTCACGTTATCCCTTCGCCTGACGCGTGGTTCTTCTTCGGTCACATCTCGTGCCCCTTCGCCACTTATTCCAAGTTCAACAAGACTCCGCAGCGGTGGCCGCCCTCTCGGTGCCCCTTTCGTGACCTGGCGCTACCCCTCCTATGTCAATCTACCGCTCTCTCCGTTACCTCATCATTGGCCAAACCAGACTCAACTTTGAGATGATCTAAACTTGTTTACAAGGTTTCCTCAATTCCTCCTTCCCTAACCGCCGCTTTTCCCGCTACCGTTGCTGCTAAGTGGTACCGGTTACTAGGCACCTGCCTGTCGTTGCGCCCTTTCGGGTGCAGCACAAGTGTAGACATAAAAGCAGCCGTAAACAGCTGAGCCTGCCATCTTCCATTTTCGCTGCGTTACTTGCAGCGCCCCCCTGACTCCGTTCCCCCCCACGTTTTCACTCAACCTTCCTGCCAATTTCGGCTCTTGTCCGTTTGAAACAGCCTGCGCGACCTTTTTTGGCAAAACCAGACTCAACTTTGAAAGGGCCCTTATCTTTCTTCTACGAGTACGAGTAATACTGTATGCCATGTCGATGTATGTCGGCAATATCGGCCCGGCGCCGCGTGTCCCGGCCCGGGTTTACATACCCGGTTGATGCCCGGTTGATTCGCCCTTCGGGGTTAAAATGTAAAGTTCGCCTCGGGGCGTCGGCCAAAGCCGCCCCAGCACTTGACCTCTTGCGCAAACTTGTAGTCGTAGGTCTGGCATAGCCCGTAGACCAATGCCTCATTCGAACCCCCGAAGGACAAATGCATCAACCGGGGAAACCCAGGACACGCCGGCCCGGGACGAGTACATGGCCTAAGACCTTTCTAATTGTCCTTTTTTTGGTGATTTCCTGATATCGCCTTCTGCTGCTAGCTCATGTAAGTATATAGTACATGCTTCCTTCGTGGTCAATCCGTTCAGGCACTTCGGAACTTTGTCGCCAGCCAACCTGCTGAGTTCCGCCGTCACCTGTCGCGCACACGGCGCGGGCTGTTGCAGCGGGTCTCGGCTTGCGTGCATGGTACCCTGGGCGGCATTCTCTCTGCCGGTGTGCAGATGTCCCAAGTCTGATGCGTGGGCTCGTGCCCATTCTGCGTCTTCTCATGTTGCTGCTTCCACCTCGCAGTCGCTGTAGAGGACCTTTCTAATTGTCCTTTATTTGGTGATTTCCTGATATCGCCTTTTGCTGCTATCTCATGTAAGTATATAGTATATAGTACAGGTACAGGTACAGAAAGATGATTGCAGCAAGGCATCTAAATTTTTGGGGAAACCCTAAACTCTATCCGGGACGATATTGCCGAATCGGGGTTATTCGAAGGAGGCAATGGTCGAAGGGCTACTATCCGCCACATATTAAGACTGCAGTTGGCGCAAGGGGTCAAGTGCTGGCGCGGCTTCGGTCGATGTCCCGGGGCAACCTTCCTGTATGCCGCAAGACTGTGCTACGACTACTACGGGTACCCCTCCCCATGCCCCGGCGTCAAGGGCAGATATTTTGCTATCCAATCTAACATTCGCCATTGCGTTAACTACTGGCCAGTTCCGGTACCGGGTATGCATAAACACAATCACACCAGCGGCCACGGCGGGCGGCTAACGAATGGTAAGATATCGGGTTTCATAGATACGAGATTGCGAGGCCTGCCAGACGATACATGCAATCTAGATCTGTTGAGTATGTAAGTACTGCTGTAGGCGAGGGCCGATTGTGGGCGGTCCATCTGCTCTCAGCAAATCGGCCGCATCCAGGATTGTATCTCTCCAGCTGTCATGTACAGGATTAGTATCTGCTACCGAATCATACCGTATTATATATTCCTCGGACATCAGATGTAATTCCGACAAAGCACCCGAACCATACTGACGATGAAGCGCACTAACAATTATATAATAATGATAACGATGGTAATATTAAAAATAAAAGCAATATAATATTAAAATAATAGTACAACAAGAGTTCTAACAACACACAATACCTATAATCGTTACGGGTACATGACTACATGGAAAGGTGTACGCGGGCATGGGCAGAATCGATCACTGCAAAATAAGAACGATGAAAACTTAGGGCAGTAATTCAACTGTACCCGTACTCGTGCCGTGGTACCCGGTATGAGTAGATCGGGGGTTTAGGATTTCCGGGATTTCCTTCTGGATTTCTTTATGGATTTCTTGAATGTTGCATCTAGCTCATGTAAGCATGCAAGCAGTAGATCGGGGGGTTGCAAAATTAATGACTTGATGCATGCAGCAGCATCAGGAGTAGTTCTTAATGTTTTGTAGGAAAAGTTCCGAACCAGGGTTCGATGTGGCAAAGTAAAATGGCAGGGTAAAATTGTGATTTTGTTAGAACAGGGTTTTTATTTAGCAATTTGCACTCCCGCTTCTTTGCACTGCTACCGGTACCTCTGATATAATTGCGGGATATGGCACTGTATTTCCCGGAGTAATACGCCTGATATCCCTCACGTTTTTCTCGGACATGCATATTGAGACCTACTGGTACCGGTAGGTATGTAAGTAACAGGCGCGGCGCTCGGCGCGACCGTCTTCCGCCGCGGCGGCGGCGCGACGCGCGGCCAAACACGCGCTTCTGGGCCAGGCTGCGCGATGATGTTCTTCGTCGCCACTGTTGGAGGCAATGACGATTATACGACACCATGGGGACTCGTCCACTCGCTGCGCGATGTCGCTTGGATCAGCTGGCGATGGGCTCTCTGTTAGTCGCGGCATGTAATCCTTACCGGTATAACAGATATTCCGACGAGATAATTTGCCGTGTAGATTTGAAAACTGACCAGACACCAGGCGGTGAGCCGGTGAGGCCGTCACACCCCGCAGCCAAATAGTGGTGCGATATAAGGATTAATGGTACGATATAATGGCGCCTTAAAACGCCCTCGGATGCAAAATGCCACGGGCCGAATCCACCCTGGGCTGGTTTTCCAGCACCCTCGAGTGCAAATTGCTTAACACCCTATACGAGAGACCGGAGTTCGATTCCTGGCCGATGTATTTCGGCAATATCGGCCCGGCGTGTCCCGGGTTTACCCGGTTGATGCATTAGCCCTTCGGGGTTCGAATGAGGCGATGGTCTACGGCGGGGTATGCCAGACCTACGACTGCAGTTGGCGCACGAGGTCAAGTGCTGGGGCGGCTTCGGCCGATGTCCCGGGGCGAACTTTACTTTACTTTTACCCTGTTTAAGAAATTCCGCCATAATTTTCCCTGGAGTCCTGCTACATATGAAAGTCGAATCGCAACCTGGTTTGCAATTTCCCATGTATTTTAAAGTATTAAAGAATCTGCTTCCACCGCGCAATTGCTGTAGTGGACGTTTCCTACTGCCCTTTCGGGTGGTTTCCTGATCGCCTTTTGCAGCGTGCTCATGTCGGTAAAAAATAGAAAATTCAGAGATGCCAAGAACCTCTGTTACCTCGTAGCACATGGGTAGCATACGGATTGCGAGTAAAAGTAACGTAAAGACCAGGGATTAATACGAGTATTGGCGTGCTCGCAGATTTAGGCATGTATGACACGGGACGTGCTCTCCCGGTAGACCGCCCTACCGCCGTAATTTCTACACGCACAGCGTGCCACGTCGTAAAAAGTGCAGTTCGGCCGTAGAGCGGTCACCCCTAGAGCGGTAGACCGGTCTAGCGTTTCGGCGGTAGGGTGGTATCGGTAGCTACCGATGCCACCCCCCGCTCTACCGCTCTATTTTGAACGCGGCACCCTGTCGCTGGCGAATCCACCGTCATCGCGCTAGCTACCCCTCGCCCGCCGCTCCTTGTAGTCCCAGCGGAACTTCGCGCGGGTGGTACACGGATTCCACGCCTCACGGCCATGGCGGCTGCGCGCCCGGAATCGCCCCGCAAGGAGCCGCGGGCGGCCGGTCAAGCGGCCAGTTAAGCGTGTCCTCTGTCCCCACCCGACCGATCTCGCCCGTAGTCGTTTGAATCCTGCCTATCCCCTTGGCTTGTTCGCAACCGGAGGGCCACTGCCCGTTCGTTCGCAGACAGTGCGCCTTGGCAATGGCGCCAACTCGGCGTTTCGGGCGCCGTGGGCGCCTGGCGCCATGCCGTGGTCCCAGCGGCAGGTCTCGCCATCCGGTGCGCCCAGCGGGGCGATGCCTCCTAGCTTGTTTCGACCGGAAGGGCATCGCCCCGCTTGTCTCGCTGACCCGTCTCCCTTTGGATCTCATATGTTGCGGGTGGACAACGCTCAACCGACTTGAGCCCAGGAGACCGAGCGGCAAGTGCGGCTGGTCCTGCGATGCTCGGTAGGGCGGTAGCGGCTAGTTTGACCGGTAGAGCTGTTCCCGTGTCATACCGTTTTGAGGGCTCGAAAAGGAACTGAAAAAGTGAAAATACTACGTGGTGATTGGCTAGTCGCCATTTGCTTTTTGCGACGTGGCGTGCTGTGCGTGTAGAAATTATGGCGGTAGAGCGGTCTACCGGTAGAGCATGTCCCGTGTCATACATGCCTTAGTGCCATCGGGACTAGATCTACTACCCCTGATGCCATACCCTAGTGCCTTGATGTTTTATGCAACACACGTACTACGCCAACGGTACGCGTACCGCACGAATATGCCCCAAATTGGAGGCACTCATCGGTCGACCGGACCCCGGTCAGACAGGTCAGGAAAACTACTTAACAGGTTTAGACCTTGAAATCCCAGAAATAACCGTACTCAAAATGGCGCCGCCTCTACAATCCCCATGACGCCGCCGCCCCCCGCCGAGCCCCATCTTCGCCCAATAACCGGCGGCATCATCGTCGACTCAGGGATTTCGGCCGGTGGCGGCGTCTAGATGGGGTTGAGGGACGCCCAACGCCGCATACAAAAGGGAGAGGTTCCGAGGTATTGTTACTGCGTCGGTGGAGCACGGCAAGCAAGTATCGGGTATATAGTAGGACGATGGCGAGATGGGCTTGGCAAGCCACAGCTAGCATCGCGTCGAGACTTGATCAGCCTATATCACCGCCGCCACCCTCCCAGCTCAAACTCCTCCGCCGTCGGTAGCGCGCTTTCCCGACGTCCCTACTACGTCCATCGGAAGCACATGGAATAGCCAGGTAGGGCCCGCGCCCTTGTCCGACTGCCCACAGCCCGTCCGGAAACGTGTCAGGCGGTTGAGTTTTGATTTTGTTGAAATCCGCAGCCTGCGCCAGTGCGTACCGCTACCCCCATGCCGCGCTGCCAACATGGCGTATCATCTTCCAATGTTACCACAACGCCGCGCATGCTGGCCCCCCAACCTACGTCTCCCACACATCGTAGATAGCCAAGGCGCATGGCTACTCGCCACGCCGCCCGGTGACTCCGGAGGCAGTGACGCTTGCTAGATTCGCTGGCTGGGCGAAGGCAAAATGGCGGCCCAGCGGGCGGGTGGTGCCCTTATATGTATATAGTAGGAGCGCGTACAAGCGGGGCCGCTTAAGTAGCAGTCGCGGCTGATGACGATTTTTGCTCTCTAACTTGTAACGAGTTCATAAGTCACCGGGCAATCCGGTACCTACTCGCAATGTGATGGTACGTGTACCGGTACCACAAAAACATCAAGGCAGTAGCGCATACGCTGCTCACCGCGTGTCGCGATGCGAGAGCATCATCAGTCACGCCCCATATTTGTCTGAGAAGGAAAAGTAATCATCAGCTCCAACTAATAATGGCTAAGAAAGGAAAGTAACATCCCAAAAGAAAGGAAAGTAAGCTGAGCAAAGGCCATTCCAGTCAGTACAAGTAATGATTTGTAATCAACCTTGTAAGGGTTAATTAGTAAGGACTAACGACTACCATGTACTCCTTTTCCGCCCCCCGGGTCAAGAAAGGACTTAGGATCACTTCTTACATTCGCACCAAATACTAGATAGGTGCGGAGACGTGTGGGTTGCGCCCGGCCGACCGTTTGCGGCCATCGACTTTGACCCTGGCAGGCAAGGGTGGCGCGGCGTGCGATTATATACATGATTGATTTCGCGTGCATGTCTTCCACAACCGCCCCACTTGGGGCAATGACCCCTTGCTGGTGCACTCAAGAGATTGCAACGGCTGAGGCGGAGCATAGCAAGTTGGCGGCGAGCCGGGCGTCTTCCTCGCCGGTGTAGGGGGTCCGTCAGTACCACCCTTTTGTGATTGAGGATTGCATGCATATGGGGAAATCGTCTTTGACGGTGGTATATATCTTGGCGGTGTTGCTTGCCGTGCACAACTTCTGTGGCAGTCCTTCTGCCAAGATTTCTTGATTTTTCGTATTCAATCCTTGATGGCTCTTCAGAACTTTGTCGCCGGCTAGCCTAACAAGCCAGTTCCGCCCCTTAACGTGTTGCACACACGGTAGGGTTAGTTGTTGCAGCGTGCATGGTACCTTGGGCGAAATTCTACCTCCCAAGTTCATACAGCCAAGGCTGCTGCGTGTGCTCGTGCTCATTCCACCTTTGCTGCTGCACCCAACTCGCAGTTGCCGTAGTGGGCGTTACCTCTAGTGCCTTCTCGGGTGCAGCTACAGGTATAGCCCGTGAAAATAATCTGGAAAATGTACTTACATGAGCTAGCAGCAGAAGGCGATATTAGGAAATCACCAAAAAAAAGGACAATTAGAAAGGTCCTCTACAACGACTGCGAGGTGGAAGCAACAACATGAGAAGACGCAGAATGGGCACGAGCCCACGCATCAGACTTGGCCATCTGCACACCGGCAGAGAGAATGCCGCCCAGGGTACCATGCACGCAAGCCGAGACCCGCTGCAACAGCCCCCGCCGTGTGCGCGACAGGTGACGGCGGAACTCAGCAGGTTGCTTGGCTGGCGACAAAGTTCCGAAGTGCCTGAACGGATTGACCACGAAGAAAGCATGAGGTCGGGGCGGAAGGACCGCCAGGGAAGTTGCGCACAGCCAACAGCACCGCGAAGATGTAAACCACCGTCAAAGCGGACTTCCCGAGCCGGCCGCGGTCCTCAACCACAAAAGGGTAGTACCGGTGAACACCCTGCACTGGGGCGGAAGACGCCTGGTCTGCTGCCAACTTACCATGCTCCGCCTCGGTCGCCGCGATTCCCGGGATTGACCAGCGGGGGTCGTTGCTCCAAGTGGGGGTCGTGGAGGACACGCACGCGAAGTCGATCATGTAATCGCACGCCGCCCCCCCCCCCCCCCCCCCCCCCCCCCCACCCCGCCAGCGTCAAGTCCGACGGCCGCGAGTCCGGAAAATATAAGTACTACCAGTACCTTGAAGTAATTGAAACCCTTGAATATACCCTATTGCGCAGCTTCTCTGAGTATTCGTACGAAATATGCGTCCGCTTGTCATCGCGCTTATCTAATAACGGTGTGCGCGTATCTACCGCTGTCGGTGGAGATACACGTATTCGTACGACGCGAGTGATTCGGTGTGCGATGATCATTCGCGCAGTAATATACACGGGGAGAAATATCTACTGGCAATCGTGTGCTGCAAATTACTACCGACTATTAAACAGACATAGGTAGGTATTTCCTCTCCTTTCCCACGGAAAAGGAGAGGAACTACCCGGAAAAGAGCATGCAGCATTTGCCGTGTCCATAACTTTACGAATATTTGAGAATGTCATTTTCCCGAAAAGAGCATGCAGCATTTGCCGTGTCCATCACTTTATGAATATTTGAGAATGTCATTTTCCCGGTGACTAGTCGCTACCAGCAAATGAGGATTAGTAATACGGCGCGCATTGTTTGCCCCCGCCTGGCTGGTTTTCTATTAACTACCCTTGCTTTTAAGAAACAGGTGACGAATGAAAATCGCGATGCTTTGACTTCAATAAAGACGAAGTAGCATCTTCATAGCGCCTAGTCCTTATCATGTATTCCCTTTTTCCTCGTCGGCGTACAGACGATCACCTTTTCCGTTATTTTAGTCGCTCGTTGCCGTGTGCCGTCCATACGCCCGTAGGAGTCGATATACATAATCTTATAGCGACTGAAGGATTGGTCGCTTGCCCAAACGAATCTCAGTGAGAAAATATCTGGGCGCTCCGTAGCCGCGCGTCCATGGGTTGTACAGTACCGGTATGTCCCAGAGCGGTCCTACCCACGTACCAGTACCCGTAGGACGACTAGTCGCTATGTTGTTTTTAGATTTTTCGATCCACGATTACGAGACCATCGACGGATAAATGACCAGCAATCCTTAGTCAGTCCCGGTACTGACGATTAATTACATAAGGGCTTTCACAAAAGCGCACTACAAACAGAACTAACTTCAACTGTGAAAGGTTGCCAGCAAAAGAGAGACATAAGCCTGAAACCAAGGTCGAGCCGGAGGACAGGGAGCCAAGAACCAAGAAGGAGCCAAGGGAACCACGAAATCACTTAGCAGCCAGGGACCAAAGGGACCCCCGCCCCGGGGTAGGCTATCAGCCGCGGCGAGGACGCTTGCAGCCAATGACCCGGGTCATAGCAACACATGCCGACGAGCGACGCGACGCAGGCGCAGGAGTACCATCACGTGCCGCACGCGCGGACGCGACCCCGCCAAGAACGTTGTCTGCATGTGCCATGTTGATGAGCAAGGAGAAACGGCGGCGCCACGCAGACAAGAGCTGGCCGATTTTTTGGCCGGTACTGACACATGGGCTAATTGGTCATACATAATCCTTAGTCGCTGTCTAGTCGCTATGCAGTACCAGTAGCGCGACGACTCGTAATTTCATACTAGAGTCGTCGCCGTTGTACGACTGCTGTTCTAACTACGGGGTAGGGGTACGAGTACTCGTACCAGTAACATTATACTGCTGGTAATTCTTTGTAATTCACGCCAGTGCCACCATACTCGGCATCGACCAGCGCAGCAGCACTACAGGTAGTACTGGTACCGCCGCCGTCGTGGGTGGCGGTAGTTTGAACGGGGCCGTCAAAGATACTATGAGCCCCCTCTCGTGTTGCACCAATCAGTCTCATTGCCCCACACGGTCATCCAGGTCCGTACCCACATCACCTGACGACCAAGTCCACCGACTGCGCCGCCTCACTCCCCGTGCAACCCGTAAGTCCCTCTAAAGAAGGTATCCGTCGCTGCCCCTTGCTCAATCGTTTTATTGTCCAACGACTCCAGCCGTAATTACGGAGTCACCTGCTCTACAGCTTCGAGCCGTACTCAAAATAGTGGCTTCGTCCCAAACGCCGCAAATGCGTCGACGATGCCCCCCCCCCCCCCCCCCCCCCCCCGCGCGCGCGCACACACACACACACACACACACACACACACACACACACCTCTAACCACCACGACCGAACTTGCCCCTCCTTTCATTCTGTTTATCGTCGACTGACCTTTAATTTTCCGCTGCAGGTTTTTGGGCCTGCTCCCACCGGTTGGTCGGCGTCGTCAGCTCCAAAGCGCGTTTCCGTGCCGGACCCTTCTCTTAGTTGGCAACGCCTCCACCTCCTGAAGCCCAGAGGCTGCCCGCCACCAAACTGACCGCAAATACCAACGACTAGAGATATTCTTTGCATAAGTTCAAGCGTCGGTCTCGGCGACTGGACTGATTATCGATTTCAGTGGTCGTTGCGGCGCTGCCTCGTGCCCCGCGGCGTTCCTTTTGGCGCGCCCCGGCACTACGCGCATTGGCGTCCCCACGCACTCGTAGTCCAGCGTTATGGCACTCAGCGTCTCACCTCCCGGCACACCTGGCGCCGCCACCACATCCCGTGAGACACACTTCTGGAACAAGCATCAAGCCGCCGAACTTCCCTCCTCGCGCCGCTGCGAGGTCGGCCACGTCGTGTGTCGCGACGACGACGTCGGCTGGCTGGATACCTTCACCGCCCAGAGCACCAGCTTCTTCAACCCCTGCCCCAACTGTGTTGGGACCGGCCGCGAGGTCACCACCAACTTCTTCTGCCTCGACTGTTGCGATCCCATCGGCTTCTGCAGCACCTGCGCTGGCAACCACGCCGGGCACCGCTTTCTGCAGGTTAGCGCCTCCCCGCACCCAGTGTCCGCCTTCCGACGAACTACATACTCGTACGGCATTTGTTAATAACGACTTGCCAGCCTGGACACGCCGCGCGGATATTAAGCGCGTGCCTGCCCCGCGCCACGCCGACTCTCTGCGATCCCGTCGGACGAACGGTCCGCTATCCGATATGTCTTGTATTCGCGTTCTACTCTGTGAAGGATTCCTCCCGCGGCGGCTCAATGCGGGGCTGATATGCAGGCTAGGGCCTTCCGCGCTCGGAGCATCCGCAGCATGGACCTAACACGCTGGCTGCATATCTGGCAATCCTCGTGGGCCGTCGCCCTACAACAATTAGCGGCGTTCACCGCCCGCCGCGACCGGCAAACCCGCTCGCACTGCGCCTCGCGAGCCGCACCGCACCCATCATAGCGTACGACTCCGCCCTAGCCCCCCCCCCCCCCCCCCCCCTCCCCCCCCTTCGCTTCGTGCCCTTCGCGGAGTGCGGCAAGCCCTTCCCGAGCCCAGGTCGCGCACGCCGCCTAGAGTTTCCGCCGCTCCGAAACGAGCCGGAACCCGAAAGGCGCAGCTCCCCCCTCCCCCCCCCCCCCCCCCCCCCCCGGGCCAACAATCACCTATATCCGGCAGAGATCCGCGCCCTTGTCTCTACACCCGGACTTGCGCTTCATTACGTTTCCGAATCACTACAGCCGGCTGCATTCGCCGCTGTCTCCGGCTGATGGGCCGCTGGGTTTCAACGCATTGGCGCTGCCGACTGCCGACAACTAACTCACTGCCGACTGCCGCTCTGCGCAGATTCGGCGCAGCTCGTACCACGACGTCGTGAAGGTGCAGGACCTGCAAGCCGTGTGCGACATCTCGGCTATCCAAACCTACATGATCAACTCATCGCGGGTGATTTTCGTGAAGCAGCGGCCGCAGCCGCGCCCGTCCAACGCGCCCGCCACCTGCGAGCTGTGCAACCGGCAGGTGCAGGACAACAACAAGTTCTGCTCCCTGCGCTGCAAGCTGGAGGTCGCGGGCGTGCTGGCCCAAGATGCTCCGCCGCCCCCCAAGGTTGCCAAGAAGGCCGTGCACTATGTCGAGGCCGCAAAGACCACGGCGCCAGCGGTGTCGCAGCCGGGCACGCCCTCCAACAGCGAGGGCAGCGTGCCGACCTCGGTGGCGGACCTCTCTGACGGCCAGTCGTCCAGGATCAAGCGCACGCGCCGGTCCCCAGAGCGCACGTTCAACACCCGCTCCTTGAACACCCGCCGGAAACTCAAGAAGCCGCGCCGCTCGCCTCTCGAGTAGAGCGGGCGCCCGATATCTGCGCACTCATTTTAGTGCCTCGCCGAGGGCCATAAGGCACTCCCCTGCAAGGGCATGACGTGATCCTCGTGAAGGGATTCGACCCATTACCGCCCAACATTGCTTACTGATTGCCTCCCACATTATTTGGGGGCTGCATAGACTATATACATAGACTGTATACATGAGGTGCTGGCGCATATGCGTGGCAATAACATAGCGGGCGGGCATTTGGAGCCTGATGAACCAGCCGGAGCCCTTTATAGTGAATTATCTGTGACCACAATCCGGCCCAAGCCGCGGACACCGAGGCGCACACACAGAATGCAATGGCATCCGGAGGCTGGTTCACGTGTGACGAGCCACACACGGCATGGAGCATCGCGTGGCAGGTGGCCTCCAGTGCGCGTGAGAACTACCTGCAAATGCGCAGCGCCCCGCACAGCTGCTGGGTGGGCGCGGCGGCGGTTCGTTGGGCAATACACACGAGGTGCTTCCTTTCCATGGTAGCCCTCGCTGCGTGAGTAACCGTTACATCGCTGTGGTAATAAAATACCAATGCAAGGAATGAAAACTGCATCCGCACCTGCTACAGGTCAAATGTTGACAAAACTAAACAGTAGATGTATGGCATGTTGCGCAATTCCACACCAATATAAGACAACAATAGCTCGCGCCCTTTGATAACTCAACAACAGATGACGCTGCATGGGAGCCCAACGTGCGCCTTACAATACTAGTGTGGGCTTTGCTCTAAGAGTGCGATGGCGCAAATAATTATTTCACTGCCGCACACCTGCAGGGATAGCAGCACGTGCGCCGGATCGAATCTGTTGCTCGGCCCCTGCCCTGAGACACTATGGATGCTGGCTGTTGGGTGATGGCAAAATTAGGTAACCGCCGCTTGCAGCAGTTGACTGCTGAGTTCAGTAGTAAGGGGATAGAGAGTCACAGGGAGCACATGTACACAGGGGCTCATACGGGTGCTGACGCGGCGGAAACAAGGAAACTGCGATTGACAACCTGCCCTGCCTGCCAGAGGTCAAACGCAGACGAAACTGCGGCGGGCTATAGGTTGTACGCAAGCCAAATGTGTGAGGTCAATAATAATGATGAGAGTTCTTATACCGGTGCCCACGCGATAGTAAACATCCACAACATTTTATTTGCTCGCAGAGCCGGCGAATTCTTTTCAGCAAGCGGATTGACATCAATTTCGTGACGAATCCGTGATAATTCCACCTATTTTTCAGCTCTATGGCATGCCGTGTTCTTGCTGTATTACATGGGATGGGTTATTTATTCTTACTACGTGTGAGGAGATATTCTCACGATATATACGATACACTCGCAGTGTGTCATCCACGGATCCTCCGCGCTTTTGATAGAGCGCGGCTATCAAAAGCTAACTCCTGACATTAACGCCTTAGGTGCGGGTTCTGGTCATGACTGCCACTTGTCTCAATAATCGGTTCCAACCCGGAGGCAAGATCCATTTGATTCTGACAAGCACCCGTCATGCTGAACCTCATGACAACCTACCGCCGTGGTGCCCTGTCTTCGGAGGGGTACTGGTTCACACGGTAGTACGTACGGCTTTGAGAGTGCCTCTTAACAATGGACGATGATCGTCATTGCCCTTAATACCAACATGTCCGCTCTGCTTTGCACAGGGCCAACAACAGGCTGTGGTCTTTGAGTCTTCCACGGTCGCGCCATCAACGGCGTGACACACACTGTCATCAACACAGACATTGACCTCCAAAACACATACAAAAACCTCAAAAACCCTTTTCGTGTCATTATTACTATCATATTCTACCTGTGACACACCAAAGTTCCCTGTCGTTGACAAACACTCAGTTCGGAGTTTCACCTCTGAAAATTTGCCATGCTGATTTTTCAGCGTGTGACTGTCACCTGACAATGACATATGTTGCTGCTGCATTTGCTGACACTCTGCGCTGCTATACACTTTTCCACATATATCACCGCCAGTTGACACCTTTATGGCGGGGAGGAATGTGAGGAGATCATGTTAGGGTAACAACCCTAGATCTCGACCTCACTAAATCCCCTCCTACGTAATCTCATTAGCACTGCTGACTAGATTACTACACGCGCTTGACAGCGCCGGCGTGGCATCCCGCCGACTGCTGAATATACACCGTAGCGCAGACCACCTTGTATATAATTCACTTTTCACCACCGCGAACTCTGGAGCCGACCATCTCGCCACATCTGGTGCTTCTACGGCGTTCTTTAATGTCAGGAGTTAGGTTTTGCACTATCAAAAGCGCGTAGGATCCGTGGATGACAACACTGCGGGAGTGTATCGTATATATCGTGAGAATATCTCCTCTCACTACGGGTACTACTGTACCGCCTGTACACGTATCACGTCGCACCCGTACAGGGACCGGTATGTACCCGTAGGTAGGTGCGCCGGTACAGGTACACGCCGGTACGCCTGGTGATGACGAGCCCGGCTAGCTAGGACTGGCATTCCACAACGCACTCGGGCGCGCCACGGCGAATGGCACGGGGCTAGAGAGACGAGCGCGGTGAGCGGAGCGCTTTGAGGGGGCAGGGTTGCTTCGTTACATTCAGCACGACTCGCCGGCGGAAAAGCTCGGCAAATGTGCGCGGTGGGTGCCGTCTTACCGCTGCCGTGCCCCTGCGGCGGTGCAAGTACTACCCGGGCCGTTGCCATTTGCTCAATCGTAGGCTACATAAATCCGGGCCGCGCGGCAGGGAGATTGGGAAGGGGGGATAGGGGGGGGGGGGGGGGCGGAGAGGATGGATACGGCGGGCGCATCGCCTGATGAGGAGGGACAACTCAACGGAGAGACGCCGCTGCCGCCCGACCGGATGCGCTCCCGGCCAGGCCGCCTCACTCGGCGGACAGCTGCGCGGCGCCGTCGCCGCCTCCTCCATCCAGCACCTCGAACTTGCACAGCGGGCAGCAGCCCCGGATTCCGAGCCACTCGTCGATGCATGCGCGGTGGAAAAAGTGGCGCGTGGACGCCGACGGGCACTGCAGCACAGGGAGGGGGTCAACTCGTGGCCAGAGGATGGAGGCCCCGGTGGGCGGGGGGCGGGGGCGGCGGTGGGAAGGGCTTCACCCCGAGGCCGCGCAGGTCGTCGCCCGCCTGGAAGGTGGAGAGGCAGATGGAGCAGGTGTCGCCGTGGTGGGCGCTCCTCAGGGTGCAGGCCTCCACGGGGTGGCGCGCAATCTCGTGGGGCGTGGCGCCTACACATGCCAAGGGGGCAGAAAACGGAGAGGGGTGAGGGGTCAACATGCATCTCGCGGACGTGATTTGTGTGACAACCGCGTAACACACATCCCCACCCCCACCCACCCACACACATGTACACATGTGGGATAAGCATCATCCAGTCACCATCGTGAGTCAGCACCATCTCTCCCTCCCCCTCTCTTTCTCTCCCTATCTCATATTTTGAACGAGAGCGCGCCCAAACGTCAGTGTTCTCCGGAGGTTCTACCGGAAGTAGTGCCCAAGCGGCTCCACCACTTGGCGCCCGTGCAAGTGTCGTATTCGCATTGCCGGCGTGCATCCGAGTAGGATCCGGTACTTATTGGTCTCAAAGCCGCGGCCCAAGGCCTAGGTCAGCGGAGCACCCCTCTGCGCGCTCAGCGCGCCCCGCACCCAAGCCGCCCGACCGGCCGATGCATACAGATGCGCGGGCGGGTATGATGGGATAGTTTCGGCGCCCAGGCATGCGCGCGTGCCTCACCTCGCAGAGGCAGGTTGGCGTCGCCGCCGCTGCCGCCAGCGTGGCGGTTGGGGTGCCGCCGCAGCGCCGCCAGCAGCTGCCGCGCCATGGCGGACACCTCCTCCGCGCGCGCGTCCGCCTCGCTCACGCTGGCCGCCACCGCCGCGGCATGCGTGATCTGCTGCTTGGGCCCAGTCGCGCGGAGTCGGGCGCGGTACGCGGCGGTGAGAACCGCTGCAAAGGCAAGCGCGCCCTACCCGCCAGAGGTCAAACCAAGACGAATGGAATGGCGGAACTGAAGCGCACTACGGCGAACCCGACATGCACAACAATACACAAAATTATGCACAATATACACTATATGGACTGCAACGCACGAAAGTAAGCCCAATTCGAGATTCGTTATTAGGGGTCTTACAGGCGCGGGCGGGGCATGTCAGGCAATCGTGGTGCCAAGCAGGCCTGGGCAAGCAGCACAGGTCCACGAACCAAGTCACGTACCAAGCAGCGCTGTTGCAGCCCGGCTGCGGATTTGGGCTATACGAGAGGAGGAAAACGGGGGACGCAGTAGCAAACACCCCTCGGAAAAGTCGAGGGAGGGCGAGGTTGTACGCAGCCAGGCTGCGATACGCCAATGTATGCACACAAACACGCGGGCACCTGGTAGACTGCTGGACGAGCAGGATGGGCCAGCAGGGGATCGGCCCTGATATGGATGCATTGCGGCGCGCTCACGGGTGGCGCCTCGTCATCGGCGGACGAGGCGCGGATTGCTAAGTTGGACTGCCTGGGGTGTTGTGCCAAGCTGTGCAGCGCCAAAGCGGAGGGAGGGCGGAGAGAAGAGAAGGCGGAGGGGAAGATGAGGGGGGGATTAGTTTTTGGGGGGGGGGGGGGGGGGGTTGGTGGTGGCGCACCTCTCCGCCCCACTGCAGCGCCGCCGCCGCCGCGTGCACGTCGTCCAGCGAGTCGCTCAGCAGGTCCACCGCCTGCTGCACCGCCGACAGCTGCAGCGGGCTGCCTCGATGCACGCGGCCTCCGTGCGCAGCAGGCACTGCAGCGCCGCGAGCTGCTGCTGCCGCAGCCTGGAGACACCCGGGAGCGCGGAAGCCGAGGTGGGGGCAGGGTGGAGAGGGGTGCGGGGGGGGGGGGGGGGGGTTAGGGTTTTTGGGCTTTACTTGAGAGGTTCGTAGCCCTAAATCCTAAAAACCCTAAACCCTAGAGGCTGAAAACAGGACTATCTACGGGTATGACTTAGACATATATGGGTATCATTAGCGCGCCCACGCCCACGCCTACGCCTACGCCCACGCCCACGTGGTGCACAGAGGCGCCCAGAGCCTGAGCACAAGCTATCTCTGACACACGTGCACAGCTGCGGTGCGCCGTGAAGCCCAGCCCGCTCGCGCATCTGACTCCATGCCGTCCCCCCCAAATGCAGATGTGCGGGAAAGCGGCGCGCGGGTATAGGGGCACGGAGGCTTGGGCTCGCGGTGCCGCATCTTGGGAGCATGCCGGCACTGAGCGGCGAGAACTTTGCACGACTACCGCATAAAGGCCGCCCACAGGCCATACACCCAAAGCGTGGCCCCGGTCCCCCTGCCGAGGTGTCCCTGCAGGTTTGCCACTTGCCGTATATATGTATATGTATATGTATATGTATATGTATATGTATATGTATATGTATATGTATATGTATATGTATATGTATATGTATATGTATATGTATATGTATATGTATATGTATATGTATATGTATATGTATATGTATATGTACATGTATATATATATTTATATGTATATTTACATACATATACATATACATATACATATACATATATAAATATACATACGGTGTCCGGGTTGGATGCAACGTGCTTGAAACAGGTGCTTCGGCGCCCTGTGCAAGGGGATGCCGGCCCGGTTGCTCCGGGGGAACGCGGATATAGATGTTGGCCGTCTGGCTGCGGAACAGTCCTCAATAACGATGCGGCCCGTGCTGCACAGAGCACCGAGTGGTATGGTCAAGCTGGCCGGCGCGCACCTGAGCTGCTCCAGGCGCAGGCGCAGCAGCTGCTGCAGCGTGTCGGACTGCTGGCGCTGCAGCGCCGCCAGCCGCTGCGCGCCAGGATGGGCTGCATCGTGTCCGCCGCCGCCTCGCCGC